>JBBPBR010001427.1:545-86602 GCA_037974775.1 Cicer pinnatifidum | reverse complement strand
TTTGTGTCATTGGATGATCAATTAGGTCATTTTCGTCCTCCCTAGGCTTATTCTTGTCCAATTAGGGTTTTTAGCCAATCTTGTGCATCCAATAGGTGTGTTTGTGTCATTGGATGATCAATTAGGTCATTTTCGTCCTCCCTAGGCTTATTCTTGTCCAATTAGGATTTTTAACCAATCTTGTACATCCAATAAATTCATGTGTCATTGGATTAACATTTAGGTCATTTTCGTCCTCCCTAGGCATATTCTTGTCCAATTAGGGTTTTTAACCAATCTTGTGCATCCAATAGGTGTGTTTGTGTCATTAGATGATCAATTAGGTCACTTTCGTCCTGCCTAGGCTTATTCTTGTCCAATTTGGGTTTTTAACCAATCTTCTGCATCCAATAAGTTGAGTTGTGTCATTGGATTAACATTTAGGTCATTTTCGTTCTTCCTAGGCTTATTCTTGTCCAATTAGGGTTTTTAACCAATCTTGTGCATCCAATAAGTTGAGTTGTGTCATTGGATTAACATTTAGGTCATTTTCATTCTCCCTAGGCATATTCTTGTCCAATTAGGTTTTTAACCAATCTTGTGCATCCAATAAGTTCATTTGTGTCATTGGATTCACATTTAGGTCATTTTCGTCCTCCCTAGGCATATTCTTGTCCAATTAGGGTTTTTAACCAATCTTGTGCATCCAATAGGTGTGTTTATCTAATTGGATGATCAATTAGGTCACTTTGATCCTCCCTAGGCATATTCTTGTCCAATTAGGGTTTTTAACCAATCTTGTGCATCCAATAGGTGTGTTTGTGTCATTGGATGATCAATTAGGTCATTTTCGTCCTCCATAGGCTTATTCTTGTCCAATTAGGGTTTTTAACCAATCTTGTGCATCCAATAAGTTTGTTTGTGTCATTGAATTAATATTTAGGTCATTTTGGTCCTCCCTAGGCATATTCTTGTCCAATTAGGGTTTTTAACCAATCTTGTGCATCCAATAGGAGTGTTTGTGTCGTTGGATGATCAATTAGGTTATTTTCGTCCTCCCTAGGCTTATTCTTGTCCAATTAGGGTTTTTAACCAATCTTGTGCATCCAATAAGTTGAGTTGTGTCATTGGATTAACATTTAGGTCATTTTCATTCTCCCTAGGCTTATTCTTGTCCAATTAGGTTTTTAACCAATCTTGTGCATCCAATAAGTTTGTTTGTGTCATTGAATTAATATTTAGGTCATTTTGGTCCTCCCTAGGCATATTCTTGTCCAATTAGGGTTTTTAACCAATCTTGTGAATTCAATAGGTGTGTTTGTGTCATTGGATGATCAATTAGGTCATTTTCGTCCTCCCTAGGCATGTTCTTGTCCAACAAGGGTTTTTAACCAATCTTGTGCATCCAATAGTTGTGTTTGTGTCATTGGATGATCAATTAGGTCATTTTCGTCCTCCCTAGGCTTATTCTTGTCCAATTAGGGTTTTTAGCCAATCTTGTGCATCCAATAGGTGTGTTTGTGTCATTGGATGATCAATTAGGTCATTTTCGTCCTCCATAGGCTTATTCTTGTCCAATTAGGGCTTTTAACCAATCTTGTGCATCCAATAAGTTTGTTTGTGTCATTGAATTAATATTTAGGTCATTTTGGTCCTCCCTAGGCATATTCTTGTCCAATTAGGGTTTTTAACCAATCTTGTGAATTCAATAGGTGTGTTTGTGTCATTGGATGATCAATTAGGTCATTTTCGTCCTCCCTAGGCATGTTCTTCTCCAACAAGGGTTTTTACCCAATCTTGTGCATCCAATAGGTGTGTTTGTGTCATTGGATGATCAATTAGGTCATTTTCGTCCTCCCTAGGCTTATTCTTGTCCAATTAGGGTTTTTAGCCAATCTTGTGCATCCAATAGGTGTGTTTGTGTCATTGGATGATCAATTAGGTCATTTTTGTCCTCCCTAGGCTTATTCTTGTCCAATTAGGGTTTTTAACCAATCTTGTGCATCCAATAGGTGTGTTTGTGTCATTGGATGATCAATTAGGTCATTTTCGTCCTCCCTAGGCTTATTCTTGTCCAATTAGGGTTTTTAACCAATCTTGTGCATCCAATAGGTGTGTTTGTGTCATTGGATGATCAATTAGGTTATTTTCGTCCTCCCTAGGCTTATTCTTGTCCAACTAGGGTTTTTAACCAATCTTGTGCATCCAATAAGTGTGTTTGTGTCATTGGATGATCAATTAGGTCATTTTCGTCATCCCAAGGCATATTCTTGTCCAACTAGGGTTTTTAACCAATCTTGTGCATCCAATAGGTGTGTTTGTGTCATTGGATGATCAATTAGGTCATTTTCGTCTTCCCTAGGCATATTCTTGTCCAACTAGGGTTTTTAACCAATCTTGTGCATCCAATAGGTGTGTTTGTGTCATTGGATGATCAATTAGGTCATTTTCGTCCTCCCTAGGCTTATTCTTGTCCAATTAGGGTTTTTAACCAATCTTGTGCATCCAATAGGTGTGTTTGTGTCATTGGATGATCAATTAGGTCATTTTCGTCCTCCCTAGGCTTATTCTTGTCCAATTAGAGTTTTTATCCAATCTTGTGCATCCAACAAGTTTGTTTATGTCATTGAATTAATATTTAGGTCATTTTCGTCCTCCCTAGGCATATTCTTTTCCAATTAGGGTTTTTAACCAATCTTGTGCATCCAATAGGTGTGTTTGTGTCATTGGATGATCAATTAGGTCATTTTCGTCCTCCCTAGGCATATTCTTGTCCAATTAGGGTTTTTAACGAATCTTGTGTATCCAATAGGTGTGTTTGTGTCATTGGATGATCAATTAGGTCATTTTCGTCCTCCCTAGGCTTATTCTTGTCCAATTAGGGTTTTTAACCAATCTTGTGCATCCAATAAGTTGAGTTGTGTCATTGGATTAACATTTAGGTCATTTTGATTCTCCCTAGGCTTATTCTTGTCGAATTAGGTTTTTAACCAATCTTGTGCATCCAATAAGTTCATTTGTGTCATTGGATTCACATTTAGGTCATTTTCGTCCTCCCTAGGCATATTCTTGTCCAATTAGAGTTTTTAACTAATCTTGTGCATCCAATAGGTGTGTTTATCTCATTGGATGATTAATTAGGTCACTTTGATCCTCTCTAGGCTTATTCTTGTCCAATTAGGGTTTTTAACCAATCTTGTGCATCCAATAAGTTCATTTGTGTCATTGGATTAACATTTAGGTCATTTTCGTCCTCCCTAGGCATATTCTTGTCCAATTAGGGTTTTTAACCAATCTTGTGCATCCAATAGGTGTGTTTGTGTCATTGGATGATCAATTTAGGTCATTTTTGTCCTCCCTAGGCTTATTCTTGTCCAATTAGGGTTTTTAACCAATCTTGTGCATCCAATAGGTGTGTTTGTGTCATTGGATGATCAATTAGGTCATTTTCGTCCTCCCTAGGCTTATTCTTGTCCAATTAGGGTTTTTAACCAATCTTGTGCATCCAATAGGTGTGTTTGTGTCATTGGATGATCAATTAGGTCATTTTCGTCCTCCCTAGGCTTATTCTTGTCCAATTAGGGTTTTTAACCAATCTTGTGCATCCAATAAGTTCATTTGTGTCATTGGATGATCAATTAGGTCATTTTCGTCCTTCCTAGGCATATTCTTGATCAACTAGGGTTTTAAACCAATCTTGTGCATCCAATAGGTGTGTTTGTGTCATTGGATGATCAATTAGGTCATTTTCGTCCTCCCTAGGCTTATTCTTGTCCAATTAGGGTTTTTAACCAATCTTGTGCATCCAATAGGTGTGTTTGTGTCATTGGATGATCAATTAGGTCATTTTCGTCCTCCCTAGGCTTATTCTTGTCCAATTAGGGTTTTTAACCAATCTTGTGCATCCAATAGGTGTGTTTGTGTCATTGGATGATCAATTAGGTCATTTTCGTCCTCCCTAGGCTTATTCTTGTCCAATTAGGGTTTTTAACCAATCTTGTGCATCCAATAGGTGTGTTTGTGTCATTGGATGATCAATTAGGTCATTTATCGTCCTCCCTAGGCTTATTCTTGTCCAATTAGGGTTTTTAACCAATCTTGTGCATCCAATAGGTTGAGTTGTGTCATTGGATTAACATTTAGGTCATTTTCGTCCTCCCTAGGCATATTCTTGTCCAATTAGGGTTTTTAACCAATCTTGTGCATCCAATAGGTGTGTTTGTGTCATTGGATGATCAATTAGGTCATTTTCGTCCTCCCTAGGCTTATTCTTGTCCAATTAGGGTTTTTAACCAATCTTGTGCATCCAATAGGTGTGTTTGTGTCATTGGATGATCAATTAGGTCATTTTCGTCCTCCCTAGGCTTATTCTTGTCCAATTAGGGTTTTTAACCATTCTTGTGCATCCAATAGGTGTGTTTGTGTCATTGGATGATCAATTAGGTCATTGTTGTCCTCCCTAGGCTTATTCTTGTCCAATTAGGGTTTTTAACCAATCTTGTGCATCCAATAGGTGTGTTTGTGTCATTGGATGATCAATTAGGTCATTTTCGTCCTCCCTAGGCTTATTCTTGTCCAATTAGGGTTTTTAACCAATCTTGTGCATCCAATAAGTTGAGTTGTGTCATTGGATTAACATTTATGTCTTTTTCGTTCTCCCTAGGCTTATTCTTGTCCAATTAGGGTTTTTAACCAATCTTGTGCATCCAATAAGTTCATTTGTGTTATTGAATTAACTTTTAGGTCATATTCGTCCTCCCTAGGCATATTCTTGTCCAATTAGGGTTTTTAACCAATCTTGTGCATCCAATAGGTGTGTTTGTGTCATTGGATGATCAATTAGGTCATTTTCGTCCTCCCTAGGCATATTCTTGTCCAGTTAGGGTTTTTAACCAAACTTGTGCATCCAATAGGTGTGTTTGTGTCATTGGATGATCAATTAGGTCATTTTCGTCCTCCCTAGGCATGTTCTTGTCCAACTAGGGTTTTTAACCAATCTTGTGCATCCAATAGGTGTGTTTGTGTCATTGGATGATCAATTAGGTCATTTTCGTCCTCCCTAGGCTTATTCTTGTCCAATTAGGGTTTTTAACCAATCTTGTGCATCCAATAGGTGTGTTTGTGTCATTGGATGATCAATTAGGTCATTTTCGTCCTCCCTAGGCTTATTCTTGTCCAATTAGGGTTTTTAACCAATCTAGTACATCCAATAAGTTCATTTGTGTCATTGGATTAACATTTAGGTCATTTTCGTCCTCCCTAGGCATATTCTTGTCCAATTAGGGTTTTTAACCAATCTTGTGCATCCAATAAGTGTGTTTTGTGTCATTGGATGATCAATTAGGTCATTTTCGTCCTCCCTAAGCTTATTCTTGTCCAATTAGGGTTTTTAACCAATCTTGTGCATCAATAGGTGTGTTTGTGTCATTGGATGATCAATTAGGTCATTTTCGTCCTTCCTAGGCTTATTCTTGTCCAATTAGGGTTTTTAACCAATCTTGTGCATCCAATAGGTGTGTTTGTGTCATTGGATGATCAATTAGGTCATTTTCGTCCTCCCTAGGCTTATTCTTGTCCAATTAGGGTTTTTAACCAATCTTGTGCATCCGATAAGTTTGTTTGTGTCATTGGATGATCAATTAGGTCATTTTCGTCCTCCCTAGGCTTATTCTTGTCCAATTGGGGTTTTTAACCAATCTTGTGCATCCAATATGTTGAGTTGTGTCATTGGATTAACATTTAGGTCATTTTCGTTCTCCCTAAGCATATTCTTGTCCAATTAGGGTTTTTATACAATCTTGTGCGTCCAATAAGTTCATTTGTGTTATTGGATTAACATTTAGGTCATTTTCGTCCTCCCTAGGCTTATTCTTGTCCAATTATGGTTTTTAACCAATCTTGTGCATCAATAGGTGTGTTTGTGTCATTGGATGATCAATTAGGTCATTTTCGTCCTTCCTAGGCTTATTCATGTCCAATTAGGGTTTTTAACCAATCATGTGCATCCAATAGGTGTGTTTGTGTCATTGGATGATCAATTAGGTCATTTTCGTCCTCCCTAGGCTTATTCTTGTCCAATTAGGGTTTTTAACGAATCTTGTGCATCCGATAAGTTTGTTTGTGTCATTGGATGATCAATTAGGTCATTTTCGTCCTCCCTAGGCTTATTCTTGTCCAATTGGGGTTCTTAACCAATCTTGTGCATCCAATAAGTTGAGTTGTGTCATTGGATTAACATTTAGGTCATTTTCGTTCTCCCTAGGCTTATTCTTGTCCAATTAGGGTTTTTATCCAATCTTGTGCATCCAATAAGTTCATTTGTGTTATTGGATTAACATTTAGGTCATATTCGTCCTCCCTAGGCATATTCTTGTCCAATTAGGGTTTTTAACCAATCTTGTGCATCCAATAGGTGTGTTTGTATCATTGGATGATCAATTAGGTCATTTTCGTCCTCCCTAGGCATATTATTGTCCAATTAGGGTTTTTAACCAATCTTGTGCATCCAATAGGTGTGTTTGTGTCATTGGATGATCAATTAGGTCATTTTCGTCCTCCCTAGGCTTATTCTTGTCCAATTAGGGTTTTTAACCAATCTTGTGCATCCAATAAGTTCATTAGTGTCATTGGTTGATCAATTAGATCATTTTCGTCCTCCCTAGGCATATTATTGTCCAATTAGGGTTTTTAACCAATCTTGTGCATCCAATAAGTTTGTTTGTGTCATTGAATTAATATTTAGGTCATTTTCGTCCTCCCTAGGCATATTATTGTCCAATTAGGGTTTTTAACCAATCTTGTGCATCCAATAGGTGTGTTTGTGTCATTGGATGATCAATTAGGTCATTTTCGTCCTCCCTAGGCATATTCTTGTCCAATTAGGGTTTTTAACCAATCTTGTGCATCCAATAGGTGTGTTTGTGTCATTGGATGATCAATTAGGTCATTTTCGTCCACCCTATGCTTATTGTTGTCCAATTAGGGTTTTTAACCAATCTTGTGCATCCAATAAGTTCATTAGTGTCATTGGATGATCAATTAGGTCATTTTCGTCCTCCCTAGGCATATTCTTGTCCAATTAGGGTTTTTAACCAATCTTGTGCATCCAATAGGTGTGTTTGTGTCATTGGATGATCAATTAGGTCATTTTCGTCCTCTCGAGGCATATTCTTGTCCAGTTAGGGTTTTTAACCAATCTTGTGCATCCAATAGGTGTGTTTGTGTCATAGGATGATCAATTAGGTCATTTTCGTCCTCCCTAGGCATATTCTTGTCCAGTTAGGGTTTTTAACCAATCTTGTGCATCCAATAGGTGTGTTTGTGTCATTGGATGATCAATTAGGTCATTTTCGTCCTCCCTAGGCTTATTCTTGTCCAATTAGGGTTTTTAACCAATCTTGTGCATCCAATAAGTTCATTAGTGTCATTGGATGATCAATTAGGTCATTTTCGTCCTCCCTAGGCATGTTCTTGTCAAACTAGGGTTTTTAACCAATCTTGTGCATTCAATAGGTGTGTTTGTATCATTGGATGATCAATTAGGTCATTTTCGTCCTCCCTATGCATATTCTTGTCCAATTAGGGTTTTTAACCAATCTTGTGCATCCAATAAGTTGAGTTGTGTCATTGGATTAACATTTAGGTCATTTTCGTTCTCCCTAGGCTTATTCTTGTCCAATTCGGGTTTTTAACCAATCTTGTGCATCCAAAAACTTTGTTTGTGTCATTGAATTAATATTTAGGTCATTTTCGTCCTCCCTAGGCATATTGTTGTCCAATTAGGGTTTTTACCCAATCTTGTGCATCCAATAGGTGTGTTTGTGTCATTGGATGATCAATTAGGTCATTTTCGTCCTCCCTAGGCTTATTCTTGTCCAATTAGGGTTTTTAAGCAATCTTGTGGATCCAATAAGTTCATTTGTGTCATTGGATTAACATTTAGGTCATTTTCGTCCTCCATAGGCATATTCTTGTCCAATTAGGGTTTTTAACCAATCTTGTGCATCCAATAAGTTCATTAGTATCACTGGATGATCAATTAGGTCATTTTCGTCCTCCCTAGTCATGTTCTTGTCCAACTAGGGTTTTTAACCAATCTTGTGCATCCAATAGGTGTGTTTGTGTCATTGGATGATCAATTAGGTCATTTTCGTCCTCCCTAGGCTTATTCTTGTCCAATTAGGGTTTTTAACCAATCTTGTGCATCCATTAACTTCATTTGTGTCATTGGATGATCAATTAGGTCATTTTCGTCCTCCCTATGCATATTCTTGTCCAACTAGGGTTTTAAACCAATCTTGTGCATCCAATAGGTGTGTTTGTGTCATTGGATGATCAATTAGGTCATTTTCGTCCTCCCTAGGCTTATTCTTGTCCAATTAGGGTTTTTAACCAATCTTGTGCATCCAATAGTTGTGTTTGTGTCATTGGATGATCAATTAGGTCATTTTCGTTCTCCCTAGGCTTATTCTTGTCCAATTAGGGTTTTTAACCAATCTTGTGCATCCAATAGGTGTGTTTGTGTCATTGGATGATCAATTAGGTCATTTTCGTCCTCCCTAGGCTTATTCTTGTCCAATTAGGGTTTTTAACCAATCTTGAGCATCCAATAGGTGTGTTTGTGTCATTGGATGATCAATTAGGTCATTTTCGTCCTCCCTAGGCTTATTCTTGTCCAAATAGGGTTTTTAACCAATCTTGTGCATCCAATAACTTTGTTTGTGTCATTGAATTAATATTTAGGTCATTTTCGTCCTCCCTAGGCATATTCTTGTCCAATTAGGGTTTTTAACCAATCTTGTGCATCCAATAGGTGTGTTTGTGGCAACGGATGATCAATTAGGTCATTTTCGTCCTCTCTTGGCATATTCTTTTCCAATTAGGGTTTTTAACCAATCTTGTGCATCCAATAGGTGTGTTTGTGTCATTGGATGATCAATTAGGTCATTTTCGTCCTCCCTAGGCTTATTCTTGTCCAATTAGGGTTTTTAACCAATCTTGTGCATCCAATAAGTTTGTTTATGTCATTGAATTAATATTTAGGTCATTTTCGTCCGCCCTAGGCATATTCTTGTCCAATTAGGGTTTTTAACCAATCTTGTGCATCCAATAGGTGTGTTTGTGTCATTGGATGATCAATTAGGTCATTTTCGTCCTCCCTAGGCTTATTCTTGTCCAATTAGGGTTTTTAATTAATCTTGTGCATCCAATAAGTTCATTTGTGTCATTGGATTAACATTTAGGTCATTTTCGTTCTCCCTAGGCTTATTCTTGTCGAATTAGGGTTTTTAACCAATCTTGTGCATCCAATAAGTTCATTTGTGTTATTGGATTAACATTTAGGTCATATTCGTTCTCCCTTGGCTTATTCTTGTCCAATTAGGGTTTTTAACCAAACTTTTGCATCCAATAGGTGTGTTTGTGTCATTCGATGATCAATTAGGTCATTTTTGTCCTCCCTAGGCATCTTCTTGTCCAATTAGGGTTTTTAACCAATCTTGTGCATCCAATAGGTGTGTTTGTGTCATTGGATGATCAATTAGGTCATTTTCGTCCTCCCTAGGCTTATTCTTGTCCAATTAGGGTTTTTAATTAATCTTGTGCATCCAATAAGTTCATTTGTGTCATTGGATTAACATTTAGGTCATTTTCGTTCTCCCTAGGCTTATTCTTGTCGAATTAGGGTTTTTAACCAATCTTGTGCATCCAATAAGTTCATTTGTGTTATTGGATTAACATTTAGGTCATATTCGTTCTCCCTTGGCTTATTCTTGTCCAATTAGGGTTTTTAACCAAACTTTTGCATCCAATAGGTGTGTTTGTGTCATTCGATGATCAATTAGGTCATTTTTGTCCTCCCTAGGCATCTTCTTGTCCAATTAGGGTTTTTAACCAATCTTGTGCATCCAATAGGTGTGTTTGTGTCATTGGATGATCAATTAGGTCATTTTCGTCCTCCCTAGGCTTATTCTTGTCCAATTAGGGTTTTTAACCAATCTTGTGCATCCAATAGGTGTGTTTGTGTCATTGGATGATCAATTAGGTCATTTTCGTCCTCCCTAGGCTTATTCTTGTCCAATTAGGGTTTTTAACCAATCTTGTGCATCCAATAAGTTGAGTTGTGTCATTCGATTAACATTTAGGTCATTTTCGTCCTCCGTAGGCTTATTCTTGTCCAATTAGGGTTTTTAACCAATCTTGTGCATCCAATAGGTGTGTTTGTGTCATTGGATGACCAATTAGGTCATTTTCGTCCTCCCTAGGCTTATTCTTGTCCAATTAGGGTTTTTAACAATTCTTGTGCATCCAATAGGTGTGTTTGTGGCAATGGATGATCAATTAGGTCATTTTCGTCCTCCCTAGGCATATTCTTGTCCAATTAGGGTTTTTAACCAATCTTGTGCATCCAATAGGTGTGTTTGTGTCATTGGATGATCAATTAGGTCATTTTCGTCCTCCCTAGGCTTATTCTTGTCCAATTAGGGTTTTTAACCAATCTTGTGCATCCAATAGGTGTGTTTGTGTCATTGGATGATCAATTGGGTCATTTTCTTCCTCCCTAGGAATATTTTTATCCAATTAGGGTTTTTAACAAATCTTGTGCATCCAATAGGTTTGTTTGTTTCATTGAATTAATATTTAGGTCATTTTTGTCCTCTCTAGGCATATTCTTGTCCAATTAGGGTTTTTAACCAATCTTGTGCATCCAATAAGTTTGTTTGTGTCAATGAATTAATATTTAGGTCATTTTTGTCCTCCCTAGGCATATTCTTGTCCAATTAGGGTTTTTAACCAATCTTGTGCATCCAATAGGTGTGTTTGTGTCATTGGATGATCAATTAGGTCATTTTCGTCCTCCCTAGGCTTATTCTTGTCCAATTAGGGTTTTTAACCAATCTTGTGCATTCAATAAGTTCATTAGTGTCATTGGATGATCAATTAGGTCATTTTGCGTCCTCCCTAGGCTTATTCTTGTCCAATTAGGGTTTTTAACCAATCTTGTGCATCCAATAAGTTCATTTGTGTCATTGGATTAACATTTAGGTCATATTCGTCCTCCCTAGGCATATTCTTGCCCAATTAGGGTTTTTAACCAATCTTGTGCATCCAATAGGTGTGTTTGTGTCAGTGGATGATCAATTACGTCATTTTCGTTCTCCCTAGGCTTATTCTTGTCCAATTAGGGTTTTTAACCAATCTTGTGCATCCAATAAGTTCATTTGTGTTATTGGATTAACATTTAGGTCATATTCGTCCTCCCTAGGCATATTCTTGTCCAATTAGGGTTTTTAACCAATCTTGTGCATCCAATAGGTGTGTTTGTGTCACTGGATGATCAATTAGGTCATTTTCATCCTCCCTATGCATATTCTTGTCCAATTAGGGTTTTTAACCAATCTTGTGCATCCAATAGGTGTGTTTGTGTCATTGGATGATCAATTAGGTCATTTTCGTCCTCCCTAGGCTTATTCTTGTCCAATTAGGGTTTTTAACCAATCTTGTGCATCCAATAAGTTCATTAGTGTCATTGGATGATCAATTAGGTCATTTTCGTCCTCCCTAGGCTTATTCTTGTCCAATTAGGGTTTCTAACCAATCTTGTGCATCCAATAAGTTCATTTCTGTCATTGGATTAACATTTAGGTCATATCCGTCCTCCCTAGGCATATTCTTGTCCAATTAGGGTTTTTAACGAATCTTGTGCATCCAATAGGTGTGTTTGTGTCAGTGGATGATCAATTACGTCATTTTCGTTCTCCCTAGGCTTATTCTTGTCCAATTAGGGTTTTTAACCAATCTTGTGCATCCAATAAGTTCATTTGTGTTATTGGATTAACATTTAGGTCATATTCGTCATCCCTAGGCATATTCTTGTCCAATTAGGGTTTTTAACCAATCTTGTGCATCCCATAGGTGTGTTTGTGTCATTGGATGATCAATTAGGTCATTTTCGTCCTCCCTAGGCATATTCTTGTCCAATTAGGGTTTTTAACCAATCTTGTGCATCCAATAGGTGTGTTTGTGTCATTGGATGATCAATTAGGTCATTTTCGTCCTCCCTAGGCTTATTCTTGTCCAATTAGGGTTTTTAACCAATCTTGTGCATCCAATAGGTGTGTTTGTGTCATTGGATGATCAATTAGGTCATTTTCGTCCTCCCTAGGTTTATTCTTGTCCAATATGGGTTTTTAACCAATCTTGTGCATCAAATAAGTTCATTAGTGTCATTGGATGATCAATTACGTCATTTTCCTCCTCCCTAGGCATGTTCTTGTCCAACTAGGGTTTTTAACCAATCTTGTGCATCCAATAGGTGTGTTTGTGTCATTGGATGATCAATTAGGTCATTTTCGTCCTCCCTAGGCTTATTCTTGTCCAATTAGGGTTTTTAACCAATCTTGTGCATCCAATAGGTGTGTTTGTGTCATTGGATGATCAATTAGGTCATTTTCGTCCTCCCTAGGCTTATTCTTGTCCAATTAGGGTTTTTAACCAATCTAGTACATCCAATAAGTTCATTTGTGTCATTGGATTAACATTTAGGTCATTTTCGTCCTCCCTAGGCATATTCTTGTCCAATTAGGGTTTTTAACCAATCTTGTGCATCCAATAAGTGTGTTTTGTGTCATTGGATGATCAATTAGGTCATTTTCGTCCTCCCTAAGCTTATTCTTGTCCAATTAGGGTTTTTAACCAATCTTGTGCATCAATAGGTGTGTTTGTGTCATTGGATGATCAATTAGGTCATTTTCATCCTTCCTAGGCTTATTCTTGTCCAATTAGGGTTTTTAACCAATCTTGTGCATCCAATAGGTGTGTTTGTGTCATTGGATGATCAATTAGGTCATTTTCGTCCTCCCTAGGCTTATTCTTGTCCAATTAGGGTTTTTAACCAATGTTGTGCATTCGATAAGTTTGTTTGTGTCATTGAATGATCAATTAGGTCATTTTCGTCCTCCCTAGGCTTATTCTTGTCCAATTGGGGTTTTTAACCAATCTTGTGCATCCAATAAGTTGAGTTGTGTCATTGGATTAACATTTAGGTCATTTTCGTTCTCCCTAGGCTTATTCTTGTCCAATTAGGGTTTTTATCCAATCTTGTGCATCCAATAAGTTCATTTGTGTTATTGGATTAACATTTAGGTCATTTTCGTCCTCCCTAGGCTTATTCTTGTCCAATTATGGTTTTTAACCAATCTTGTGCATCAATAGGTGTGTTTGTGTCATTGGATGATCAATTAGGTCATTTTCGTCCTTCTTAGGCTTATTCTTGTCCAATTAAGGTTTTTAACCAATCATGTGCATCCAATAGGTGTGTTTGTGTCATTGGATGATCAATTAGGTCATTTTCGTCCTCCCTAGGCTTATTCTTGTCCAATTAGGGTTTTTAACGAATCTTGTGCATCCGATAAGTTTGTTTGTGTCATTGGATGATCAATTAGGTCATTTTCGTCCTCCCTAGGCTTATTCTTGTCCAATTGGGGTTCTTAACCAATCTTGTGCATCCAATAAGTTGAGTTGTGTCATTGGATTAACATTTAGGTCATTTTCGTTCTCCCTAGGCTTATTCTTGTCCAATTAGGGTTTTTATCCAATCTTGTGCATCCAATAAGTTCATTTGTGTTATTGGATTAACATTTAGGTCATATTCGTCCTCCCTAGGCATATTCTTGTCCAATTAGGGTTTTTAACCAATCTTGTGCATCCAATAAGTTCATTAGTTTCATTGGATGATCAATTAGGTCATTTTCGTCCTCCCTAGGCTTATTCTTGTCCAATTAGGGTTTTTAACTAATCTTGTGCATCCAATAAGTTGAGTTGTGTCATTGGATTAACATTTAGGTCATTTTCATTCTCCCTAGGCATATTCTTGTCCAATTAGGTTTTTAACCAATCTTGTGCATCCAATAAGTTCATTTGTGTCATTGGATTCACATTTAAGTCATTTTCGTCCTCCCTAGGCATATTCTTGTCCAATTAGGGTTTTTAACCAATCTTGTGCATCCAATAGGTGTGTTTGTGTCATTGGATGATCAATTAGGTCATTTTCATCCTCCCTATGCTTATTCTTGTCCAATTAGGGTTTTTAACCAATCTTGTGCATCCAATAGGTGTGTTTGTGTCATTGGATGATCAATTAGGTCATTTTCGTCCTCCCTAGGCTTATTCTTGTCCAATTAGGGTTTTTAACCAATCTTGTGCATCCAATAGGTGTGCTTGTGTCATTGAATTAATATTTAGGTCATTTTCGTCCTCCCTAGGCATATTCTTCTCCAATTAGGGTTTTTAAACAATCTTGTGCATCCAATAAGTTTATTTGTGTCATTGGATTAACATTTAGGTCATTTTCGTCCTCCCTAGGCATATTCTTGTCCAATTAGGGTTTTTAACCAATGTTGTCCATCCAATAGGTGTGTTTGTGTCATTGGATGATCAATTAGGTCATTTTTGTGCTCCCTAGGCTTATTCTTGTCCAATTAGGGTTTTTAACCAATCTTGTGCATCCAATAGGTGTGATTGTGTCATTGAATTAATATTTAAGTCATTTTTGTCCTCCCTAGGCATATTCTTGTCCAATTAGGGTTTTTAACCAATCTTGTGCATCCAATAGGTGTGTTTGTGTCAATGGATGATCAATTAGGTCATTTTCGTCCTCCCTAGGCTTATTCTTGTCCAATTAGGGTTTTTAACCAATCTTTTACATCTAATAAGTTCATTTGTGTCATTGGATTAACATTTAGGTCATTTTCGTCCTCCCTAGGCATATTCTTGTCCAATTAGGGTTTTTAACCAATCTTGTGCATCCAATAGGTGTGTTTGTGTCATTGGATGATCAATTAGGTCATTTTCGTCCTCCCTAGGCTTATTCTTGTCCAATTAGGGTTTTTAACCAATCTTGTGCATCCAATAGGTGTGTTTGTGTCATTGGATGATCAATTAGGTCATTTTCTTCCTTCCTAGGCATATTCTTGTCCAATTAGGGTTTTTAACCAGTCTTTTGCATCCAATAGGAGTGTTTGTGTCATTGGATGATCGATTAGGTCATTTTCGTCCTCCGAAGGCTTATTCTTGTCCAATTAGGGTTTTTAACCAATCTTGTGCATCCAATAAGTTCATTTGTGTCATTGGATTAACATTTAGGTCATTTTCATCCTCCCTAGGCATATTCTTGTCCAATTAGGGTTTTTAACCAATCTTGTGCATCCAATAGGTGTGTTTGTGTCATTGGATGATCAATTAGGTCATTTTCGTCCTCCCTAGGCTTATTCTTGTCCAATTAGGGTTTTTAACCAATCTTGTGCATCCAATAACTTTATTTGTGTGATTGAATTAATATTTAGATCATTTTCATCCTCCCTAGGCATATTCTTGTCCAATTAGGGTTTTTAACCAATCTTGTGCATCCAATAGGTGTGTTTGTGTCATTGGATGATCAATTAGGTCATTTTCATCCTCCCTAGGCTTATTCTTGTCCAATTAGGGTTTTTAACCAATCTTGTGCATCCAATAGGTGTGTTTGTGTAATTGGATGATCAATTAGGTCATTTTCGTCCTCCCTAGGCTTATTTTTGTCCAATTAGGGTTTTTAACCAATCTTGTGCATCCAATAACTTTGTTTGTGTCATTGAATTAATATTTAGGTCATTTTCGTCCTCCCTAGGCATATTCTTGTCCAATTAGGGTTTTTAACCAATCTTGTGCATCCAATAGGTGTGTTTGTGTCATTGGATGATCAATTAGGTCATTTTCGTCCTCCCTAGGCTTATTCTTGTCCAATTAGGGTTTTTAACCAATCTTGTGCATCCAATAGGTGTGTTTGTGTCATTGGATGATCAATTAGGTCATTTTCGTCCTTCCTAGGCTTATTCTTGTCCCATTAGGGTTTTTAACCAATCTTGTGCATCCAATAAGTTCATTTGTGTCATTGGATTAACATTTAGGTCATTTTCGTCCTCCCTAGGCATATTCTTGTCCAACTAGGGTTTTTAACCAATCTTGTGCATCCAATAGGTGTGTTTGTGTCATTGGATGATCAATTAGGTCATTTTCGTCCTCCCTAGGCTTATTCTTGTCCAATTAGGGTTTTTAACCAATCTTGTGCATCCAATAGGTGTGTTTGTGTCATTGGATGATCAATTAGGTCATTTTTGTCCTTCCTAGGCTTATTCTTGTCCAACTAGGGTTTTTAACCAATCTTGTGCATCCAATAGGTGTGTTTGTGTCATTGGATGATCAATTAGGTCATTTTCGTCCTCCCTAGGCTTATTCTTGTCCAATTAGGGTTTTTAACCAATCTTGTGCATCCAATAGGTGTGTTTGTGTCATTGGATGATCAATTAGGTCATTTTCGTCCTCCCTAGGCTTATTCTTGTCCAATTAGGGTTTTTAACCAATCTTGTGCATCCAATAGGTGTGTTTGTGTCATTGGATGATCAATTAGGTCATTTTCATCCTCCCTAGGCTTATCCTTGTCCAATTAGGGTTTTTAACCAATGTTGTGCATCCAATAAGTTCGTTTGTGTCATTGAATTAACATTTAGGTCATTTTTGTCCTCCCTAGGTATATTCTTGTCCAATTAGGGTTTTTAACCAATCTTGTGCATCCAATAGGTGTGTTTGTGTCATTGGATGATCAATTAGGTCATTTTCGTCCTCCCTAGGCTTATTCTTGTCCAATTAGGGTTTTAAACCAATCTTGTGCATCCAATAAGTTCATTTGTGTTATTGGATTAACATTTAGGTCATATTCGTCCTCCCTAGGCTTATTCTTTTCCAATTAGGGTTTTTAACCAATCTTGTGCATCCAATAGGTGTGTTTGTGTCATTGGATGATCAATTAGGTCATTTTCGTCCTCCCTAGGCTTATTCTTGTCCAATTAGGGTTTTTAACCAATCTTGTGCATCCAATAGGTGTGTTTGTGTCATTGGATGATCAATTAGGTCATTTTCGTCCTCCCTAGGCTTATTCTTGTCCAATTAGGGTTTTTAACCAATCTTGTGCATCCAATAGGTGTGTTTGTGTCATTGGATGATCAATTAGGTTATTTTCGTCCTTCCCAGGCTTATTCTTGTCCAATTAGGGTTTTTAACCAATCTTGTGCATCCAATAAGTTCATTTGTGTCATTGGATTAACATTTAGGTCATTTTCGTCCTCCCTAGGCATATTCTTGTCCAATTAGGGTTTTTAACCAATCTTGTGCATCCAATAGGTGTGTTTGTGTCATTGGATGATCAATTAGGTTATTTTCGTCCTCCCTAGGCTTATTCTTGTCCAATTAGGATTTTTAACCAATCTTGTGCATCCAATAAGTTGAGTTGTGTCATTGGATTAACATTTAGGTCATTTTTGTTCTCCCTAGGTTTATTGTTGTCCAATTAGGGTTTTTAACCAATCTTGTGCATCCAATAAGTTCATTTGTGTTATTGGATTAACATTTAGGTCATATTCGTCCTCCCTAGGCATATTCTTGTCCAATTAGGGTTTTTAACCAATCTTGTGCATCCAATAGGTGTGTTTGTGTCATTGGATGATCAATTAGGTCATTTTCGTCCTCCCTAGGCTTATTCTTGTCCAATTAGGGTTTTTAACCAATCTTGTGCATCCAATAGGTGTGTTTGTGTCATTGAATTATTAATTAGGTCATTTTCGTCCTCCCTAGGCATATTCTTGTCCAATTAGGGTTTTTAACCAATCTTGTGCATCCAATAGGTGTGTTTGTGTCATTGGATGATCAATTAGGTCATTTTCGTCCTCCCTAGGCATATTCTTGTCCAATTAGGGTTTTTAACCAATCTTGTGCATCCAATAAGTCCGTTTGTGTCATTGGATTAACATTTAGGTCATTTTCGTCCTCCCTAGGCATATTCTTGTCCAATTAGGGTTTTTAACCAATCTTGTGCATCCAATAGGTGTGTTTGTGTCATTGGATGATCAATTAGGTCATTTTCGTCCTCCCTAGGCTTATTCTTGTCCAATTAGGGTTTTTAACCAATCTTGTGCATCCAATAAGTCCGTTTGTGTCATTGGATTAACATTTAGGTCATTTTCGTCCTCCCTATGCATATTCTTGTCCAATTAGAGTTTTAGACCAATCTTGTGCATCCTATAGGGGTGTTTGTGTCATTGGATGATCAATTAGGTTATTTTCGTCCTCCCTAGGCTTATTCTTGTCCAATTAGGGTTTTTAACTAATCTTGTGCATCCAATAATTTCATTTGTGTCATTGGATGATCAATTAGGTCATTTTCGTCCTCCCTAGGCATATTCTTGTCCAATTAGGGTTTTTAACCAATCTTGTGCATCCAATAGGTGTGTTTGTGTCATTGGATGATCAATTAGGTCATTTTCGTCCTCCCTAGGCTTATTCTTGTCCAATTAGGGTTTTTAACCAATCTTGTGCATCCAATACGTTCATTTGTGTCATTGGATTAACATTTTGGTCATTTTCGTCCTCCCTAGGCATATTCTTGCTCATTTAGAGTTTTAGACCAATCTTGTGCATCCAATAGGTGTGTTTGTGTCATTGGATGATCAATTAGGTAATTTTCGTCCTCCCAAAGCTTATTCTTGTCCAATTAGGGTTTTTAACTAATCTTGTGCATCCAATAAGTTCATTTGTGTCATTGGATGATCAATTAGGTCATTTTCGTCCTCCCTAGGCATATTCTTGTCCAATTAGGGTTTTTAACCAATCTTGTGCATCCAATAGGTGTGTTTGTGTCATTGGATGATCAATTAGGTCATTTTCGTCCTCCCTAGGCTTATTCTTGTCCAATTAGGGTTTTTAACCAATCTTGTGCATCCAATAAGTTCATTTGTGTCATTGGATTAACATTTAGATCATTTTCGTCCTGCCTAGGCATATTCTTGTCCAATTAGGGTTTTTAACCAATCTTGTGCATCCAATAGGTGTGTTTGTGTCATTGGATGATCAATTAGGTTATTTTCGTCCTCCCTAGGCTTATTCTTGTCCAATTAGGGTTTTTAACCAATCTTGTGCATCCAATAGGTGTGTTTGTGTCATTGGATGACCAATTAGGTCATTTTCGTCCTCCCTAGGCATATTCTTGTCCAATTAGGGTTTTTAACCAATCTTGTGCATCCAATAGGTGTGTTTGTGTCATTGGATGATCAATTAGGTCATTTTCGTCCTCCCTAGGCTTATTCTTGTCCAATTAGGGTTTTTAACCAATCTTGTGCATTCAATAAGTTCATTAGTGTCATTGGATGATCAATTAGGTCATTTTGCGTCCTCCCTAGGCTTATTCTTGTCCAATTAGGGTTTTTAACCAATCTTGTGCATCCAATAAGTTCATTTGTGTCATTGGATTAACATTTAGGTCATATTCGTCCTCCCTAGGCATATTCTTGCCCAATTAGGGTTTTTAACCAATCTTGTGCATCCAATAGGTGTGTTTGTGTCAGTGGATGATCAATTACGTCATTTTCGTTCTCCCTAGGCTTATTCTTGTCCAATTAGGGTTTTTAACCAATCTTGTGCATCCAATAAGTTCATTTGTGTTATTGGATTAACATTTAGGTCATATTCGTCCTCCCTAGGCATATTCTTGTCCAATTAGGGTTTTTAACCAATCTTGTGCATCCAATAGGTGTGTTTGTGTCACTGGATGATCAATTAGGTCATTTTCATCCTCCCTATGCATATTCTTGTCCAATTAGGGTTTTTAACCAATCTTGTGCATCCAATAGGTGTGTTTGTGTCATTGGATGATCAATTAGGTCATTTTCGTCCTCCCTAGGCTTATTCTTGTCCAATTAGGGTTTTTAACCAATCTTGTGCATCCAATAAGTTCATTAGTGTCATTGGATGATCAATTAGGTCATTTTCGTCCTCCCTAGGCTTATTCTTGTCCAATTAGGGTTTCTAACCAATCTTGTGCATCCAATAAGTTCATTTCTGTCATTGGATTAACATTTAGGTCATATCCGTCCTCCCTAGGCATATTCTTGTCCAATTAGGGTTTTTAACGAATCTTGTGCATCCAATAGGTGTGTTTGTGTCAGTGGATGATCAATTACGTCATTTTCGTTCTCCCTAGGCTTATTCTTGTCCAATTAGGGTTTTTAACCAATCTTGTGCATCCAATAAGTTCATTTGTGTTATTGGATTAACATTTAGGTCATATTCGTCATCCCTAGGCATATTCTTGTCCAATTAGGGTTTTTAACCAATCTTGTGCATCCCATAGGTGTGTTTGTGTCATTGGATGATCAATTAGGTCATTTTCGTCCTCCCTAGGCATATTCTTGTCCAATTAGGGTTTTTAACCAATCTTGTGCATCCAATAGGTGTGTTTGTGTCATTGGATGATCAATTAGGTCATTTTCGTCCTCCCTAGGCTTATTCTTGTCCAATTAGGGTTTTTAACCAATCTTGTGCATCCAATAAGTTCATTAGTTTCATTGGATGATCAATTAGGTCATTTTCGTCCTCCCTAGGCTTATTCTTGTCCAATTAGGGTTTTTAACTAATCTTGTGCATCCAATAAGTTGAGTTGTGTCATTGGATTAACATTTAGGTCATTTTCATTCTCCCTAGGCATATTCTTGTCCAATTAGGTTTTTAACCAATCTTGTGCATCCAATAAGTTCATTTGTGTCATTGGATTCACATTTAAGTCATTTTCGTCCTCCCTAGGCATATTCTTGTCCAATTAGGGTTTTTAACCAATCTTGTGCATCCAATAGGTGTGTTTATCTCATTGGATGATCAATTAGGTCACTTTGATCCTCCCTAGGCATATTCTTGTCCAATTAGGGTTTTTAACCAATCTTGTGCATCCAATAGGTGTGTTTGTGTCATTGGATGATCAATTAGGTCATTTTCGTCCTCCATAGGCTTATTCTTGTCCAATTAGGGCTTTTAACCAATCTTGTGCATCCCATAAGTTTGTTTGTGTCATTGAATTAATATTTAGGTCATTTTGGTCCTCCCTAGGCATATTCTTGTCCAATTATGGTTTTTAACCAATCTTGTGAATTCAATAGGTGTGTTTGTGTCATTGGATGATCAATTAGGTCATTTTCGTCCTCCCTAGGCATGTTCTTGTCCAACATGGGTTTTTAACCAATCTTGTGCATCCAATAGGTGTGTTTGTGTCATTGGATGATCAATTAGGTCATTTTCGTCCTCCCTAGGCTTATTCTTGTCCAATTAGGGTTTTTAGCCAATCTTGTGCATCCAATAGGTGTGTTTGTGTCATTGGATGATCAATTAGGTCATTTTCGTCCTCCCTAGGCTTATTCTTGTCCAATTAGGATTTTTAACCAATCTTGTACATCCAATAAATTCATGTGTCATTGGATTAACATTTAGGTCATTTTCGTCCTCCCTAGGCATATTCTTGTCCAATTAGGGTTTTTAACCAATCTTGTGCATCCAATAGGTGTGTTTGTGTCATTAGATGATCAATTAGGTCACTTTCGTCCTGCCTAGGCTTATTCTTGTCCAATTTGGGTTTTTAACCAATCTTGTGCATCCAATAAGTTGAGTTGTGTCATTGGATTAACATTTAGGTCATTTTCGTTCTTCCTAGGCTTATTCTTGTCCAATTAGGGTTTTTAACCAATCTTGTGCATCCAATAAGTTCATTTGTGTTATTGGAATAACATTTAGGTCATATTCGTCCTCCCTAGGCATATTCTTGTACAATTAGGGTTTTTAACCAATCTTGTGCTTCCAATAGGTGTGTTTGTGTCATTGGATGATCAATTAAGTCATTTTCTTCCTCCCTAGGCATATTCTTGTCCAATTAGGGTTTTTAACCTATCTTGTGCATCCAATAGGTGTGTTTGTGTCATTGGATGATCAATTAGGTCATTTTCGTCCTCCCGAGGCTTATTCTTGTCCAATTAGGGTTTTTAACCAATCTTGTGCATCCAATAAGTTCATTTGTGTCATTGGATTAACATTTAGGTCATATCCGTCCTCCCTAGGCATATTCTTGTCCAATTAGGGTTTTTAACCAATTTTGTGCATCCAATAGATGTGTTTGTGTCATTGGATGATCAATTAGGTCATTTTCGTCCTCCCTAGGCATATTCTTGTCCAATTATGGTTTTTAACCAATCTTGTGCATCCAATAGGTGTGTTTGTGTCATTGGATGATCAATTAGGTCATTGTTGTCCTCCCTAGGCTTATTCTTGTCCAATTAGGGTTTTTAACCAATCTTGTGCATCCAATAAGTTTGTTTGTGTCATTGAATTAATATTTAGGTCATTTTCGTCCTCCCTAGGCATATTCTTGTCCAATTAGGGTTTTTAACCAATCTTGTGCATCCAATAGGTGTGGTTGTGGAAATGGATGATCAATTAGGTCATTTTCGTCCTCCCTAGGCTTATTCTTTTCCAATTAGGGTTTTTAACCAATCTTGTGCATCCAATAGGTGTGTTTGTGTCATTGGATGATCAATTAGGTCATTTTCGTCCTCCCTAGGCTTATTCTTGTCCAATTAGGGTTTTTAACCAATCTTGTGCATCCAATAAGTTGAGTTGTGTCATTGGATTTACATTTAGGTCATTTTCATTCTCCCTAGGCTTATTCTTGTCCAATTAGGGTTTTTAACCAATCTTGTGCATCCAATAAGTTCATTTGTGTCATTGGATTCACATTTAGGTCATATTCGTCCTCCCTAGGCATATTCTTGTCCAATTAAGGTTTTTAACCAATCTTGTGCATCCCATAGGTGTGTTTGTGTCATTGGATGATCAATTAGGTCATTTTCGTCCTCCCTAGGCATATTCTTATCCAATTAGGGTTTTTAACCAATCTTGTGCATCCAATAGGTGTGTTTGTGTCATTGGATGATCAATTAGGTCATTTTCGTCCTCCCTAGGCTTATTCTTGTCCAATTAGGGTTTTTAACCAATCTTGTGCATCCAATAAGTTGAGTTGTGTCATTGGATTAACATTTAGGTCATTTTCATTCTCACTAGGATTATTCTTGTCCAATTAGGGTTTTTAACCAATCTTGTGCATCCAATAAGTTCATTTGTGTCATTGCATTCACATTTAGGTCATATTCGTCCTCCCTAGGCTTATTCTTGTCCAATTAGGGTTTTTAACCAATCTTGTGCATCCAATAAGTTGAGTTGTGTCATTGGATTAACATTTAGGTCATTTTCGTCCTCCCTAGGCATATTCTTGTCCAATTAGGGTTTTTAACCAATCTTGTGCATCCAATAAGTTCATTTGTGTCATTGGATTCACATTTAGGTCATATTCGTCCTCCCTAGGCATATTCTTGTCCAATTAGGGTATTTAACCAATCTTGTGCATCCAATAAGTTTGTTTGTGTCATTGAATTAATATTTAGGTCATTTTCGTCCTCCCTAGGCATATTCTTGTCCAATTAGGGTTTTTAACCAATCTTGTGCATCCAATAGGTGTGTTTATGTCATTGGATGATCAATTAGGTTATTTTCGTTCTCCCTAGGCTTATTCTTGTAAAGTTAGGGTTTTTAACCAATCTTGTAAATCTAATAAGTTCATTTGTGTCATTGGATTAACATATAGGTCATTTTCGTCCTCCCTAGGCATATTCTTGTCCAATTAGGGTTTTTAACCAATCTTGTGCATCCAATAGGTGTGTTTGTGTCATTGGATGATCAATTAGGTCATTTTCGTCCTCCCTAGGCTTATTCTTGTCCAATTAGGGTTTTTAACCAATCTTGTGCATCCAATAAGTTTGTTTGTGTCATTGAATTAATATTTAGGTCATTTTCGTCCTCCCTAGGCATATTCTTGTCCAATTAGAGTTTTTAACCAATCTTGTGCTTCCAATAGGTGTGTTTGTGTCATTGGATGATCAATTAGGTCATTTTCGTCCTCCCTAGGCTTATTCTTGTCCAATTAGGGTTTTTAATCAATCTTGAGCATCCAATAAGTTCATTTGTGTCATTGGATTAACATTTAGGTCATTTTCGTCCTCCCTAGGCATATTCTTGTCCAATTAGGGTTTTTAACCAATCTTGTGCTTCCAATAGGTGTGTTTGTGTCATTGGATGATCAATTAGGTCATTTTCGTCCTCCCTAGGCATATTCTTGTCCAATTATGGTTTTTAACCAATCTTGTGCATCCAATAGGTGTGTTTGTGTCATTGGATGATCAATTAGGTCATTTTCGTCCTCGCAAGGCATATTCTTGTCCAATTAGGGTTTTTAACCAATCTTGCGCATCCAATAGGTGTGTTTGTATCATTGGATGATCAATAAGGTCATTTTCGTCCTCCCTAGGCTTATTCTTGTCCAATTAGGGTTTTTAACCAATCTAGTGCATCCAATAGGTGTCTTTGTGTCATTGGGTGATCAATTAGGTCATTTTCGTCCTCCCTAGGCTTATTCTTGTCCAATTAGGGTTTTTAACCAATCTTGTAAATCCGATAAGTTTGTTTGTGTCATTGAATTAATATTTAGGTCATTTTCGTCCTCCCTAGGCATATTCTTGTCCAATTAGGGTTTTTAACCAATCTTGTGCATCCAATAGGTGTGTTTGTGTCATTGGATGATCAATTAGGTCATTTTCGTCCTCCCTAGGCTTATTCTTGTCCAATTAGGGTTTTTAACCAATCTTGTGCATCCAATAGGTGTGTTTGTGTCATTGGATGATCAATTACGTCATTTTCGTCCTCCCTAGGCTTATTCTTGCCCAATAGGGTTTTTAACCAATCTTGTGCATCCAATAAGTTGAGTTGTGTCATTGGATTAATATTTAGGTCATTTTCGTCCTCCCTAGGCTTATTCTTGTCCAATTAGGGTTTTTAACCAATCTTGTGCATCCAATAGGTGTGTTTGTGTCATTGGATGATCAATTAGGTCATTTTCGTCCTCCCTAGGCTTATTCTTGTCCAATTAGGGTTTTTAACCAATCTTGTGCATCCAATAACTTTGTTTGCGTCGTTGAATTAATATTTAGGTCATTTTCGTCCTCCCTAGTCATATTCTTGTCCAATTAGGGTTTTTAACCAATCTTGTGCATCCAATAGGTGTGTTTGTGTCATTGGATAATCAATTAGGTCATTTTCGTCCTCCCTAGGCTTATTCTTGTCCAATTAGGGTTTTTAACCAATCCTGTGCATCCAATAGGTGTGTTTGTGTCATTGGATGATCAATTAGGTCATTTTCGTCCTCCCTAGGCTTATTCTTGTCCAATTAGGGTTTTTAACCAACCTTGTGCATCCAATACGTTTGTTTGTGTCATTGAATTAATATTTAGGTCATTTTCGTCCTCCCTAGGCATATTCTTGTCCAATTAGGGTTTTTAACCAATCTTGTGCATCCAATAGGTGTGTTTGTGTCATTGGATGATCCATAAGTTCATTTTCGTCCTCCCTATGCATATTCTTGTCCAATTAGGGTTTTTAACCAATCTTGTGCATCCAATAGGTGTGTTTGTGTCCTTGGATGATCAATTAGGCCATTTTCGTCCTCCCTAGGCTTATTCTTGTCCAAATAGGGTTTTTAACCAATCTTGTGCATCCAGTAGGTGCGTTTGTGTCATTGGATGATCAATTAGGTCATTTTCGTCCTCCCTAGGCTTATTCTTGTCCAATTAGGGTTTTTAACCAATCTTGTGCATCCGATAAGTTTGTTTGTGTCATTGAATTAATATTTAGGTCATTTTCGTGCTCCCTAGGCATATTCTTGTCCAACTAGGGTTTTAAATCGATCTTGTGCATCCAATAGGTGTGTTTGTGTCATTGGATGATCAATTAGGTCATTTTCGTCCTCCCTAGGCTTATTCTTGTCCAATTAGGGTTTTTAACCAATCTTGTGCATCCAATAGGTGTGTTTGTGTCATTGGATGATCAATTAGGTCATTTTCGTCCTCCCTAGGCTTATTCTTGTCCAATTAGGGTTTTTAACCAATCTTGTGCATCCAATAAGTTTGTGTGTTTCATTGAATTAATATTTAGGTCATTTTCGTCCTCCCTAGGCATATTCTTGTCCAATTAGGGTTTTTAACCAATCTTGTGCATCCAATAGGTGTGTTTGTGTCATTGGATGATCAATTAGGTCATTTTCGTCCTCCCTAGGCTTATTCTTGTCCAATTAGGGTTTTTAACCAATCTTGTGCATCCAATAAGTTCATTTATGTCATTGGATTAACATTTAGGTCATTTTCGTCTTCCCTAGGCATATTCTTGTCCAATTAGGGTTTTTAACCAATCTTGTGCATCCAATAGGTGTGTTTGTGTCATTGGATGATCAATTAGGTCATTTTCGTCCTCCCTAGGCTTATTCTTGTCCAATTAGGGTTTTTAACCAATCTTGTGTATCCGATAAGTTTATTTGTGTCATTGAATTAATATTTAGGTCATTTTCGTCCTCCCTAGGCATATTCTTGTCCAATTAGGGTTTTTAACCAATCTTGTGCATCCAATAGGTGTGTTTGTGTCATTGGATGATCAATTAGGTCATTTTCGTCCTCCCTAGGCATATTCTTGTCCAATTAGGGTTTTTAACCAATCTTGTGCATCCAATAGGTGTGTTTATCTCATTGGATGATTAATTAGGTCACTTTGATCCTCCCTAGGCATATTCTTGTCCAATTAGGGTTTTTAACCAATCTTGTGCATCCAATAGGTGTGTTTGTGTCATTGGATGATCAATTAGGTCATTTTCGTCCTCCATAGGCTTATTCTTGTCCAATTAGGGTTTTTAACCAATCTTGTGCATCCAATAAGTTGAGTTGTGTCATTGGATTAAAATTTAGGTCATTTTTATCCTCCCTATGTTTACTCTTGTCCAATTAGGGTTTTTAACCAATCTTGTGCATCCAATAAGTTCATTTGTGTCATTGGATTAACATTTAGGTCATTTTCGTCCTCCCTAGGCATATTCTTGTCCAATTAGGGTTTTTAACCAATCTTGTGCATCCAATAGGTGTGTTTGTGTCATTGGATGATCAATTAGGTCATTTTCGTCCTCCCTAGGCTTATTCTTGTCCAATTAGTGTTTTTAACCAATCTTCTGCATCCAATAAGTTCATTAGTGTCATTGGATGATCAATTAGGTCATTTTCGTCCTCCCTAGGCATATTCTTGTCCAGTTAGGGTTTTTAACCAATCTTGTGCATCCAATAGGTGTGTTTGTGTCATTGGATGATCAATTAGGTAATTTTCGTCCTCCCTAGGCTTATTCTTGTCCAATTAGGCTTTTTAACCAATCTTGTGCATCAAATAAGTTCATTAGTGTCATTGGATGATCAATTAGGTCATTTTCGTCCTCCCTAGGCATGTTCTTGTCCAACTAGGGTTTTTAACCAATCTTGTGCATCCAATAGGTGTGTTTGTGTCATTGGATGATCAATTAGGTCATTTTCGTCCTCCCTAGGCTTATTCTTGTCCAATTAGGGTTTTTAACCAATCTTGTGCATCCAATAAGTTTGTTTGTGTCATTGAATTAATATTTAGGTCATTTTCGTCCTCCCAAGGTATATTCTTGTCCAATTAGGGTTTTTAACCAATCTTGTGCATCCAATAGGTGTGTTTGTGTCATTGGATGATTAATTAGGTCATTTTCGTCCTCCGTACGTTTATTCTTGTCCAATTAGGGTTTTTAACCAATCTTGTTCCTCCAATAACTTTGTTTGTGTCATTGAATTAATATTTAGGCCATTTTCCTCTTTCCTAGGCATATTCTTGTCCAATTAGGGTTTTTAACCAATCTTGTGCATCCAATAGGTGTGTTTGTGTCATTGGATGATCAATTAGGTCATTTTCGTCCTCCCTAGGCTTATTCTTGTCCAATTAGGGTTTTTAACCAATCTTGTGCATCCAATAAGTTTGTTTGTGTCATTGAATTAATATTTAGGTCATTTTCGTCCTCCCAAGGTATATTCTTGTCCAATTAGGGTTTTTAACCAATCTTGTGCATCCAATAGGTGTGTTTGTGTCATTGGATGATTAATTAGGTCATTTTCGTCCTCCCTAGGCTTATTCTTGTCCAATTAGGGTTTTTAACCAATCTTGTGCATCCAATAAGTTCATTTGTGTCATTGGATGATCCATTAGGTCATTTTCGTTCTCCCTAGGCTTATTCTTGTCCAATTAGGGTTTTTAGCCAATCTTATGCATCCAATAGGTTTGTTTGTGTTATTGAATTAATATTTAGGTCATTTTCGTCCTCCCTAGGCATATTCTTGTCCAATTAGGGTTTTTAACCAATCTTGTGCTTCCAATAGGTGTGTTTGTGACATTGGATGATCAATTAGGTCATTTTCGTCCTCCCTAGGCTTATTCTTGTCCAATTAGGGTTTTTAACCAATCTTGTGCATCCAATAAGTTTGTTTATGTCATTGAATTAATATTTAGGTCATTTTCGTCCTCCCTAGGCATATTCTTGTCCAATTAGGGTTTTTAACCAATTTTGTGCATCCAATAGGTGTGTTTGTGTCATTGGATGATCAATTAGGTCATTTTCGTCCTCCCTAGGCATATTCTTGTCCAATTATGGTTTTTAACCAATCTTGTGCATCCAATAGGTGTGTTTGTGTCATTGGATGATCAATTAGGTCATTTTCGTCCTCGCAAGGCATATTCTTGTCCAATTAGGGTTTTTAACCAATCTTGCGCATCCAATAGGTGTGTTTGTATCATTGGATGATCAATAAGGTCATTTTCGTCCTCCCTAGGCTTATTCTTGTCCAATTAGGGTTTTTAACCAATCTAGTGCATCCAATAGGTGTGTTTGTGTCATTGGGTGATCAATTAGGTCATTTTCGTCCTCCCTAGGCTTATTCTTGTCCAATTAGGGTTTTTAACCAATCTTGTAAATCCGATAAGTTTGTTTGTGTCATTGAATTAATATTTAGGTCATTTTCGTCCTCCCTAGGCATATTCTTGTCCAATTAGGGTTTTTAACCAATCTTGTGCATCCAATAGGTGTGTTTGTGTCATTGGATGATCAATTAGGTCGTTTTCGTCCTCCCTAGGCTTATTCTTGTCCCATTAGGGTTTTTAACCAATCTTGTTCATCCAATAACTTTGTTTGTGTCATTGAATTAATATTTAGGTCATTTTCGTCCTCCCTAGGCATATTCTTGTCCAATTAGGGTTTTTAACCAATCTTGTGCATCCAATAGGTGTGTTTGTGTCATTGGATGATCAATTAGGTCATTTTCGTCCTCCCTAGGCTTATTCTTGTCCAATTAGGGTTTTTAACCAATCTTGTGCATCCAATAAGTTGAGTTGTATCATTGGAGTAACATTTAGGTCATTTTCATTCTCCCTAGGCTTATTCTTGTCCAATTAGGTTTTTAACCAATCTTGTGCATCCAATAAGTTCATTTGTTTCATTGGATTCACATTTAGGTCATTTTCGTCCTCCCTAGGCATATTCTTGTCCAATTAGGGTTTTTAACCAATCTTGTGCATCCAATAAGTTGAGTTATGTCATTGGATTAACATTTAGCTCATTTTCGTTCTCCCTAGGCTTATTCTTGTCCAATTATGGTTTTTAACCAATCTTGTGCATCCAATAAGTTCATTTGTGTTATTGGATTAACATTTAGGTCATATTCGTCCTCCCTAGGCATATTCTTGTCCAATTAGGGTTTTTAACCAATCTTGTGCATCCAATAGGTGTGTTTGTGTCATTGGATGATCAATTAGGTCATTTTTGTCCTCCCTAGGCATATTCTTGTCCAATTAGGATTTTTAACCAATCTTGTGCATCCAATAGGTGTGTTTGTGTCATTGGATGATCAATTAGGTCATTTTCGTCCTCCCTAGGCTTATTCTTGTCCAATTAGGGTTTTTAACCAATCTTGTGCATCCAATAAGTTCATTTGTGTCATTGGATGATCAATTAGGTCATTTTCGTCCTCCCTAGGCTAATTCTTGTCCAATTAGGGTTTTTAACCAATCTTGTGCATCCAATAGGTGTGTTTGTGTCATTGGATGATCAATTAGGTCATTTTCGTCCTCCTTAGGCTTATTCTTGTCCAATTAGGACTTTTAACCAATCTTGTGCATCCAATAACTTTGTTTGTGTCATTGAATTAATATTTAGGTCATTTTCGTCCTCCCTAGGCATATTCTTGTCCAATTAGGGTTTTTAACCAATCTTGTGCATCCAATAGGTGTGTTTGTGTCATTGGATGATCAATTAGGTCATTTTCGTCCTCCCTAGGCTTATTCTTGTCCAATTAGGGTTTTTAACCAATCTTGTGCATCCAATAAGTTCATTTGTGTCATTGGATTAACAATTAGGTCATTTCGTCCTCCCTAGGCATATTCTTGTCCAATTAGGGTTTTTAACCAATCTTGTGCTTCCAATAGGTGTGTTTGTGTCATTGGATGATCAATTAGGTCATTTTCGTCCTCCCTAGGCTTATTCTTGTCCAATTAGGGTTTTTAACTAATCTTGTGCATCCAATAAGTTCATTTTGTGTCATTGGATGATCAATTAGGTCATTTTCGTCCTCCCTAGGCATATTCTTGTCCAACTAGGGTTTTAAACCAATCTTGTGCATCTAATAGGTGTGTTTGTGTCATTGGATGATCCATTAGGTCATTTTCTTCCTCCCTAGGCTGATTCTTGTCCAATTATGGTTTTTAACCAATCTTGTGCAACCAATAGGTGTGTTTGTGTCATTGGATGATCAATTAGGTCATTTTCGTCCTCCCTATGCTTATTCTTGTCCAATTAGGGTTTTTAACCAATCTTGTGCATCCAATAGGTGTGTTTGTGTCATTGGATGATCAATTAGGTCATATTCGTCCTCCCTAGGCTTACTCTTGTCCAATTAGGGTTTTTAACCAATCTTGTGCATCCAATAACTTTGTTTGTGTCATTGAATTAATATTTAGGTCATTTTCGTCCTCCTTAGGCGGCATATTCTTGTCCAATTAGGGTTTTTAACCAATCTTGTGCATCCAATAGGTGTGTTTGTGTCATTGGATGATCAATTAGGTCATTTTCGTCCTCCCTAGGCTTATTCTTGCCCAATTAGGGTTTTTAACCAATCTTGTGCATCCAATAAGTTGAGTTGTGTCATTGGATTAGCATTTAGGTCATTTTCGTCCTCCCCAGGCTTATTCTTGTCCAATTAGGATTTTTAACCAATCTTGTGCATCCAATAAGTTCATTTGTGTCATTGGATGATCAATTAGGTCATTTTCGTCCTCCCTAGGCATATTCTTGTCCAATTAGGGTTTTTAACCAATCTTGTGCATCCAATAGGTGTGTTTGTGTCATTGGATGATCAATTAGGTCATTTTCGTCCTCCCTAGGCTTATTCTTGTCCAATTAGGGTTTTTAACCAATCTTGTGCATCCAATAAGTTGAGTTGTGTCATTGGATTTACATTTAGGTCATTTTCATTCTCCCTAGGCTTATTCTTGTCCAATTAGGGTTTTTAACCAATCTTGTGCATCCAATAAGTTCATTTGTGTCATTGGATTCACATTTAGGTCATATTCGTCCTCCCTAGGCATATTCTTGTCCAATTAAGGTTTTTAACCAATCTTGTGCATCCCATAGGTGTGTTTGTGTCATTGGATGATCAATTAGGTCATTTTCGTCCTCCCTAGGCATATTCTTATCCAATTAGGGTTTTTAACCAATCTTGTGCATCCAATAGGTGTGTTTGTGTCATTGGATGATCAATTAGGTCATTTTCGTCCTCCCTAGGCTTATTCTTGTCCAATTAGGGTTTTTAACCAATCTTGTGCATCCAATAAGTTGAGTTGTGTCATTGGATTAACATTTAGGTCATTTTCATTCTCACTAGGATTATTCTTGTCCAATTAGGGTTTTTAACCAATCTTGTGCATCCAATAAGTTCATTTGTGTCATTGCATTCACATTTAGGTCATATTCGTCCTCCCTAGGCTTATTCTTGTCCAATTAGGGTTTTTAACCAATCTTGTGCATCCAATAAGTTGAGTTGTGTCATTGGATTAACATTTAGGTCATTTTCGTCCTCCCTAGGCATATTCTTGTCCAATTAGGGTTTTTAACCAATCTTGTGCATCCAATAAGTTCATTTGTGTCATTGGATTCACATTTAGGTCATATTCGTCCTCCCTAGGCATATTCTTGTCCAATTAGGGTATTTAACCAATCTTGTGCATCCAATAAGTTTGTTTGTGTCATTGAATTAATATTTAGGTCATTTTCGTCCTCCCTAGGCATATTCTTGTCCAATTAGGGTTTTTAACCAATCTTGTGCATCCAATAGGTGTGTTTATGTCATTGGATGATCAATTAGGTTATTTTCGTTCTCCCTAGGCTTATTCTTGTAAAGTTAGGGTTTTTAACCAATCTTGTAAATCTAATAAGTTCATTTGTGTCATTGGATTAACATATAGGTCATTTTCGTCCTCCCTAGGCATATTCTTGTCCAATTAGGGTTTTTAACCAATCTTGTGCATCCAATAGGTGTGTTTGTGTCATTGGATGATCAATTAGGTCATTTTCGTCCTCCCTAGGCTTATTCTTGTCCAATTAGGGTTTTTAACCAATCTTGTGCATCCAATAAGTTTGTTTGTGTCATTGAATTAATATTTAGGTCATTTTCGTCCTCCCTAGGCATATTCTTGTCCAATTAGAGTTTTTAACCAATCTTGTGCTTCCAATAGGTGTGTTTGTGTCATTGGATGATCAATTAGGTCATTTTCGTCCTCCCTAGGCTTATTCTTGTCCAATTAGGGTTTTTAATCAATCTTGAGCATCCAATAAGTTCATTTGTGTCATTGGATTAACATTTAGGTCATTTTCGTCCTCCCTAGGCATATTCTTGTCCAATTAGGGTTTTTAACCAATCTTGTGCTTCCAATAGGTGTGTTTGTGTCATTGGATGATCAATTAGGTCATTTTCGTCCTCCCTAGGCATATTCTTGTCCAATTATGGTTTTTAACCAATCTTGTGCATCCAATAGGTGTGTTTGTGTCATTGGATGATCAATTAGGTCATTTTCGTCCTCGCAAGGCATATTCTTGTCCAATTAGGGTTTTTAACCAATCTTGCGCATCCAATAGGTGTGTTTGTATCATTGGATGATCAATAAGGTCATTTTCGTCCTCCCTAGGCTTATTCTTGTCCAATTAGGGTTTTTAACCAATCTAGTGCATCCAATAGGTGTCTTTGTGTCATTGGGTGATCAATTAGGTCATTTTCGTCCTCCCTAGGCTTATTCTTGTCCAATTAGGGTTTTTAACCAATCTTGTAAATCCGATAAGTTTGTTTGTGTCATTGAATTAATATTTAGGTCATTTTCGTCCTCCCTAGGCATATTCTTGTCCAATTAGGGTTTTTAACCAATCTTGTGCATCCAATAGGTGTGTTTGTGTCATTGGATGATCAATTAGGTCATTTTCGTCCTCCCTAGGCTTATTCTTGTCCAATTAGGGTTTTTAACCAATCTTGTGCATCCAATAGGTGTGTTTGTGTCATTGGATGATCAATTACGTCATTTTCGTCCTCCCTAGGCTTATTCTTGCCCAATAGGGTTTTTAACCAATCTTGTGCATCCAATAAGTTGAGTTGTGTCATTGGATTAATATTTAGGTCATTTTCGTCCTCCCTAGGCTTATTCTTGTCCAATTAGGGTTTTTAACCAATCTTGTGCATCCAATAGGTGTGTTTGTGTCATTGGATGATCAATTAGGTCATTTTCGTCCTCCCTAGGCTTATTCTTGTCCAATTAGGGTTTTTAACCAATCTTGTGCATCCAATAACTTTGTTTGCGTCGTTGAATTAATATTTAGGTCATTTTCGTCCTCCCTAGTCATATTCTTGTCCAATTAGGGTTTTTAACCAATCTTGTGCATCCAATAGGTGTGTTTGTGTCATTGGATAATCAATTAGGTCATTTTCGTCCTCCCTAGGCTTATTCTTGTCCAATTAGGGTTTTTAACCAATCCTGTGCATCCAATAGGTGTGTTTGTGTCATTGGATGATCAATTAGGTCATTTTCGTCCTCCCTAGGCTTATTCTTGTCCAATTAGGGTTTTTAACCAACCTTGTGCATCCAATACGTTTGTTTGTGTCATTGAATTAATATTTAGGTCATTTTCGTCCTCCCTAGGCATATTCTTGTCCAATTAGGGTTTTTAACCAATCTTGTGCATCCAATAGGTGTGTTTGTGTCATTGGATGATCCATAAGTTCATTTTCGTCCTCCCTATGCATATTCTTGTCCAATTAGGGTTTTTAACCAATCTTGTGCATCCAATAGGTGTGTTTGTGTCCTTGGATGATCAATTAGGCCATTTTCGTCCTCCCTAGGCTTATTCTTGTCCAAATAGGGTTTTTAACCAATCTTGTGCATCCAGTAGGTGCGTTTGTGTCATTGGATGATCAATTAGGTCATTTTCGTCCTCCCTAGGCTTATTCTTGTCCAATTAGGGTTTTTAACCAATCTTGTGCATCCGATAAGTTTGTTTGTGTCATTGAATTAATATTTAGGTCATTTTCGTCCTCCCTAGGAATATTCTTGTCCAATTAGTGTTTTTAACCAATCTTGTGCATCCAATAGCTGTGTTTGTGTCATTGGATGATCAATTAGGTCATTTTCGTCCTCCCTAGGCATATTCTTGTCCAATTAGGGTTTTTAACCAATCTTGTGCATCCAATAGGTGTGTTTGTGTCATTGGATGATCAATTAGGTCATTTTCGTCCTCCCTAGGCTTATTCTTGTCCAATTAGGGTTTTTAACCAATCTTGTGCATCCAATAAGTTCATTAGTGTCATTGGATGATCAATTAGGTCATTTTCGTCCTCCCTAGGCATATTATTATCCAATTAGGGTTTTTAACCAATCTTGTGCATCCAATAAGTTTGTTTGTGTCATTGAATTAATATTTAGGTCATTTTCGTCCTCCCTAGGCATATTCTTGTCCAATTAGGGTTTTTAACCAATCTTGTGCATCCAATAGGTGTGTTTGTGTCATTGGATGATCAATTAGGTCATTTTCGTCCTCCCTAGGCATATTCTTGTCCAATTAGGGTTTTTAACCAATCTTGTGCATCCAATAGGTGTGTTTGTGGCATTGGATTATCAATTAGGTCATTTTCGTCCTCCCTAGGCTTATTCTTGTCCAATTAGGGTTTTTAACCAATCTTGTGCATCCAATAGGTGTGTTTGTGTCATTGGATGATCAATTAGGTCATTTTCGTCCTCCCTAGGCTTATTCTTGTCCAATTAGGGTTTTTAACCAATCTTGTGCATCCAATAAGTTCATTTGTGTCATTGGATTAACATTTAAGTCATTTTCGTTCTCCCTAGGCTTATTCTTGTCCAATTAGGGTTTTTAACCAATCTTGTGCATCCAATAAGTTCATTTGTGTTATTGGATTAACATTTAGGTCATATTCGTCCTCCCTAGGCATATTCTTGTCCAATTATGGTTTTTAACCAATCTTGTGCATCCAATAGGTGTGTTTGTGTAATTGGATGATCAATTAGGTCATTTTCGTCCTCCCTAGGCATATTCTTGTCCAGTTAGGGTTTTTAACCAATCTTGTGCATCCAATAGGCGTGTTTGTGTCATTGGATGATCAATTAGGTCATTTTCGTCGTCCCTAGGCTTATTCTTGTCCAATTAGGGTTTTTAACCAATCTTGTGCATCCAAAAAGTTCATTTGTGTCAATGGATGATCAATTAGGTTATTTTCGTCCTCCCTAGGCTTATTCTTGTCCAACTAGGGTTTTTAACCAATCTTGTGCCTCCATTAGGTGTGTTTGTGTCATTGGATGATCAATTAGGTCATTTTCGTCCTCCCTAGGCTTATTCTTGTCCAATTAGGGTTTTTAACCAATCTTGTGCATCCAATAAGTTGAGTTGTGTCATTGGATTAACATTTAGGTCATTTTCGTTCTCCTTAGGCTTATTCTTGTCCAATTAGGGTTTTTAACCAAATTTGTGCATCCAATAAGTTCATTTGTGTTATTTGATTAACATTTAGGTCATATTCGTCCTCCCTAGGCATATTCTTGTCCAATTAGGGTTTTTAACATATCTTGTGCATCCAATAGGTGTGTTTGTGTCATTGGATGATCAATTAGGTCATTTTCGTCCTCCCTAGGCATATTCTTGTCCAGTTAGGGTTTTTAACCAATCTTGTGCATCCAATAGGTGTGTTTGTGTCATTGGATGATCAATTAGGTCATTTTCGTCCTCCCTAGGCTTATTCTTGTCCAATTAGGGTTTTTAACCAATCTTGTGCATCCAATAAGTTCATTAGTGTCATTGGATGATCAATTAGGTCATTTTCGTCCTCCCTATGCATGTTCTTGTCCAACTAGGGTTTTTAACCAATCTTGTGCATCCAATAGGTGTGTTTGTATTATTGGATGATCAATTAGGTCATTTTCGTCCTCCCTAGGCATATTCTTGTCCAATTAGGGTTTTTAACCAATCTTGTGCATCCAATAAGTTGGGTTGTGTCATTGAATTAATATTTAGGTCATTTTCGTCCTCCCTAGACATATTCTTGTCCAATTAGGGTTTTTAACCAATCTTGTGCATCCAATAGGTGTGTTTGTGTCATTGGATGATCAATTAGGTCATTTTCGTCCTCCCTAGGCTTATTCTTGTCCAATTAGGGTTTTTAACCAATCTTGTGCATCCAATAAGTTTGTTTGTGTCATTGAATTAATATTTAGGTCATTTTCGTCCTCCCTAGACATATTCTTGTCCAATTAGGGTTTTTAACGAATCTTGTGCATCCAATAGGTGTGTTTGTGTCATTGGATGATCAATTAGGTCATTATCGTCCTCCCTAGGCTTATTCTTGTCCAATTACAGTTTTTAACCAATCTTGTGCATCCAATAACTTTGTTTGTGTCATTGAATTAATATTTAGGTCATTTTCCTCCTCCCTAGGCATATTCTTTTCCAATTAGGGTTTTTAACCAATCTTGTGCATCCAATAGGTGTGTTTGTGTCATTGGATGATCAATTAGGTCATTTTCGTCCTCCCTAGGCTTATTCTTGTCCAATTAGGGTTTTTAACCAATCTTGTGCATCCAATAAGTTCATTTGTGTCGTTGGATTAACATTTAGGTCATTTTCGTCCTCCCTAGGCATATTTTTGTCCAATTAGGGTTTTTAACCAATCTTGTGCTTCCAATAGGTGTGTTTGTATCATTGGATGATCAATTAGGTCATTTTCGTCCTCCCTAGTCTTATTCTTGTCCAATTAGGGTTTTTAACCAATCTTGTGCATCCAATAATTTTGTTTATGTCATTGAATTAATATTTAGGTCATTTTCGTCCTCCCTAGGCATATTCTTGTCCAATTAGGGTTATTAATCAGTCTTGTGCATCCAATAGGTGTGTTTGTGTCATTGGATGATCAATTAGGACATTTTCGTCCCCCCAAGGCTTATTCTTGTCCAATTTGGGTTTTTAACCAATCTTGTGCATCCAATAAGTTCATTTGTGTCATTGGATTAACATTTAGGTGATTTTCGTCCTCCCTAGGCATATTCTTGTCCAATTAGGGTTTTTAACCAATCTTGTGCATCCAATAGGTGTGTTTGTGTCATTGGATGATCAATTAGGTCATTTTCGTCCTCCCTAGGCTTATTCTTGTCCAATTAGGGTTTTTAACCAATCTTGGGCATCCAATAAGTTCATTTGTGTCATTGGATGATCAATTAGGTCTTTTTCGTCCTCCCTAGGCAAATTCTTGTCCAACTAGGGTTTTTAACCAATCTTGTGCTTCCAATAGGTGTGTTTGTGTCATTGGATGATCCATTAGGTCATTTTCATCCTCACTAGGCTTATTCTTGTCCAATTAGGGTTTTTAACCAATCTTGTGCATCCAATAAGTTCATTTGTGTTATTGGATGATCAATTAGGTCATTTTCGTGCTCCCTAGACTTATTCTTGTCCAATTAGGGTTTTTAACCAATCTTGTGCATCCAATAACTTGGTTTGTGTCATTGAATTAATATTTAGGTCATTTTCGTCCTCCCTAGGCATATTCTTGTCCAATTAGGGTTTTTAACCAATCTTGTGCATCCAATAGGTGTGTTTGTGTCATTGGATGATCAATTAGGTCATTTTCGTCCTCCCTAGGCTTATTCTTGTCCAATTAGGGTTTTTAACCAATCTTGTGCATCCAATAACTTTGTTTGTGTCATTGAATTAATATTTAGGTCATTTTCGTCCTCCCTAGGCATATTCTTGTCCAATTAGGGTTTTTAACCAATCTTGTGCATCCAATAGGTGTGTTTGTGTCATTGGATGATCAATTAGGTCATTTTCGTTCCCCCTAGGCTTATTCTTGTCCAATTAGGGTTTTTCACCAATCTTGTGCATCCAATAACTTTGTTTGTGTCATTGAATTAATATTTAGGTCATTTTCGTCCTCCCTAGGCATATTCTTGTCCAATTAGGGTTTTTAACCAATCTTGTGCATCCAATAGGTGTGTTTGTGTCATTGGATGATCAATTAGGTCATTTTCGTCCTCCCTAGGCTTATTCTTGTCCAATTAGGGTTTTTAACCAATCTTGTGCATCCAATAACTTTGTTTGTGTCATTGAATTAATATTTAGGTCATTTTCGTCCTCCCTAGGCATATTCTTGTCCAATTAGGGTTTTTAACCAATCTTGTGCATCCAATAAGTTCATTTGTGTTATTGGATTAACATTTAGGTCATATTCGTCCTCCCTAGGCATATTCTTGTCCAATTAGGGTTTTTAACCAATCTTGTGCATCCAATAGGTGTGTTTGTGTCATTGGATGATCAATTAGGTCATTTTTGTTCTTCCTAAGCATATTCTTGTCCAATTAGGGTTTTTAACCAATCTTGTGCATCCAATAGGTGTGTTTGTGTCATTGGATGATCAATTAGGTCATTTTCGTCCTCCCTAAGCATATTCTTGTCCAATTAGGGTTTTTAACCAATCTTGTGCATCCAATAGGTGTGTTTGTGTCATTGGATGATCAATTAGGTCATTTTTGTCCTCCCTAGGCTTATTCTTGTCCAATTAGGGTTTTTAACCAATCTTGTGCATCCAATAAGTTCATTAGTGTCATTGGATGATCAATTGGTCATTTTCGTCCTCCCTAGGCATGTTCTTGTCCAACTAGGGTTTTTAACCAATCTTGTGCATCCAATAGGTGTGTTTGTGTCATTGGATGATCAATTAGGTCATTTTCGTCCTTGCTACGCTTATTCTTGTCCGATTAGGGTTTTTAACCAATCTTGTGCATCCAATAGGTGTGTTTGTGTCATTGGATGATCAATTAGGTCATTTTCGTCCTCCCTAGGCTTATTCTTGTCCAATTAGGGTTTATAACCGATCTTGTACATCCAATAAGTTCATTTGTCATTGGATTAACATTTAGGTCATTTTCGTCCTCCCTAGGCATATTCTTGTCCAATTAGGGTTTTTAACCAATCTTGTGCATCCAATAGGTGTGTTTGTGTCATTGGATGATCAATTAGGTCATTTTCGTCCTCCCTAGGCTTATTCTTGTCCAATTAGGGTTTTTAACCAATCTTGTGCATCCAATAAGTTGAGTTGTGTCATTGGATTAACATTTAGGTCATTTTCGTTCTCCCTAGGCTTATTCTTGTTCAATTAGGGTTTTTTAACCAATCTTGTGCATCCAATAGGTGTGTTTGTGTCATTGGATGAACATTTAGGTCATTTTCGTCCTCCCTAGGCATATTCTTGTCCAATTAGGGTTTTTAACCAATCTTGTGCATCCAATAGGCGTGTTTGTGTCATTAGATGATCAATTAGGTCACTTTCGTCCTCCCTAGGCTTATTCTTGTCCAATTTGGGTTTTAAACCAATCTTGTGCATCCAATAAGTTGAGTTGTGTCATTGGATTAACATTTAGGTCATTTTCGTTCTCCCTAGGCTTATTCTTGTCCAATTAGGGTTTTTAACCAATCTTGTGCATCCAATAAGTTCATTTGTGTTATTGGATTAACATTTAGGTCATATTCGTCCTCCCTAGGGATATTCTTGTCCAATTAGGGTTTTTAACCAATCTTGTGCATCAATAGGTGTGTTTGTGTCATTGGATGATCAATTAGGTCATTTTCGTCCTTCCTAGGCTTATTCTTGTCCAATTAGGGTTTTTAACCAATCTTGTGCATCCAATAGGTGTGTTTGTGTCATTGGATGATCAATTAGGTCATTTTCGTCCTCCCTATGCTTATTCTTGTTCAATTAGGGTTTTTAACCAATCTTGTGCATCCAATAAGTTCATTTGTGTCATTGGATGATCAATTAGGTCATTTTCGTCCTCCCTAGGCTTATTCTTGTCCAATTAGGGTTTTTAACCAATCTTGTGCATCCAATAAGTTGAGTTGTGTCATTGGATTAACATTTAGGTCATTTTCATTCTCCCTAGGCATATTCTTGTCCAATTAGGTTTTTAACCAATCTTGTGCATCCAATAAGTTCATTTGTGTCATTGGATTCACATTTAGGTCATTTTCGTCCTCCATAGGCTTATTCTTGTCCAATTAGGGCTTTTAACCAATCTTGTGCATCCAATAAGTTTGTTTCTATCATTGAATTAATATTTAGGTCATTTTGGTCCTCCCTAGGCATATTCTTGTCCAATTAGGGTTTTTAACCAATCTTGTGAATTCAATAGGTGTGTTTGTGTCATTGGATGATCAATTAGGTCATTTTCGTCTTCCCTAGGCATGTTCTTGTCCAACAAGGGTTTTTAACAAATCTTGTGCATCCAATAGGTGTGTTTGTGTCATTGGATGATCAATTAGGTCATTTTCGTCCTCCCTAGGCTTATTCTTGTCCAATTCGGGTTTTTAGCCAATCTTGTGCATCCAATAGGTGTGTTTGTGTCATTGGATGATCAATTAGGTCATTTTCGTCCTCCCTAGGCTTATTCTTGTCCAATTAGGATTTTTAACCAATCTTGTACATCCAATAAGTTCATTTGTCATTGGATTAACATTTAGGTCATTTTCGTCCTCCCTAGGCATATTCTTGTCCAATTAGGGTTTTTAACCAATCTTCTGCATCCAATAGGCGTGTTTTGTGTCATTGGATGATCAATTAGGTCATTTTCGTCCTCCCTAAGCTTATTCTTGTCCAATTAGGGTTTTTAACCAATCTTGTGCATCCAATAAGTTGAGTTGTGTCATTGGATTAACATTTAGGTCATTTTCGTTCTCCCTAGGCTTATTCTTGTCCAATTATGGTTTTTAACCAATCTTGTGCATCCAATAAGTTCATTTGTGTTATTGGATTAACATTTAGGTAATATTCGTCCTCCCTAAGCATATTCTTGTCCAATTAGGGTTTTTAACCAATCTTGTGCATCCAATAGGTGTGTTTGTGTCATTGGATGATCAATTAGGTCATTTTCGTCCTCCCTAGGCTTATTCTTGTCCAATTAGGGTTTTTAACCAATCTTGTGCATCCAATAAGTTGAGTTGTGTCATTGGATTAACATTTAGGTCATTTTCGTTCTCCCTAGGCTTATTCTTGTTCAATTAGGGTTTTTTAACCAATCTTGTGCATCCAATAGGTGTGTTTGTGTCATTGGATGAACATTTAGGTCATTTTCGTCCTCCCTAGGCATATTCTTGTCCAATTAGGGTTTTTAACCAATCTTGTGCATCCAATAGGCGTGTTTGTGTCATTAGATGATCAATTAGGTCACTTTCGTCCTCCCTAGGCTTATTCTTGTCCAATTTCGGTTTTTAACCAATCTTGTGCATCCAATAAGTTGAGTTGTGTCATTGGATTAACATTTAGGTCATTTTCGTTCTCCCTAGGCTTATTCTTGTCCAATTAGGGTTTTTAACCAATCTTGTGCATCCAATAAGTTCATTTGTTTTATTGGATTAACATTTAGGTCATATTCGTCCTCCCTAGGCATATTCTTGTCCAATTAGTGTTTTTAACCAATCTTCTGCATCCAATAGGTGTGTTTTGTGTCATTGGATGATCAATTAGGTCATTTTCGTCCTCCCTAAGCTTATTCTTGTCCAATTAGGGTTTTTAACCAATCTTGTGCATCCAATAAGTTGAGTTGTGTCATTGGATTAACATTTAGGTCATTTTCGTTCTCCCTAGGCTTATTCTTGTCCAATTATGGTTTTTAACCAATCTTGTGCATCCAATAAGTTGAGTTGTGTCATTGGATTAACATTTAGGTCATTTTCATTCTCCCTAGGCATATTCTTGTCCAATTAGGTTTTTAACCAATCTTGTGCATCCAATAAGTTCATTTGTGTCATTGGATTCACATTTAGGTCATTTTCGTCCTCCATAGGCTTATTCTTGTCCAATTAGGGCTTTTAACCATTCTTGTGCATCCAATAAGTTTGTTTCTGTCATTGAATTAATATTTAGGTCATTTTGGTCCTCCCTAGGCTTATTCTTGTCCAATTAGGGTTTTTAACCAATCTTGTAAATTCAATAGGTGTGTTTGTGTCATTGGATGATCAATTAGGTCATTTTCGTCCTTCCTAGGCTTATTCTTGTCCAATTAGGGTTTTTAACCAATCTTGTGCATCCAATAGGTGTGTTTGTGTCATTGGATGATCAATTAGGTCATTTTCGTCCTCCCTATGCTTATTCTTGTCCAATTAGGGTTTTTAACCAATCTTGTGCATCCAATAAGTTCATTAGTGTCATTGGATGATCAATTAGGTCATTTTCGTCCTCCCTAGGCATATTCTTGTCCAATTAGGGTTTTTAACCAATCTTGTTCATCCAATAGGTGTGTTTGTGTGATTGGATGATCAATTAGGTCATTTTCGTCCTCACTAGGCTTATTCTTGTCTAATTAGGGTTTTTAATCAATCTTGTGCATCCAATAGGTGTGTTTGTGTCATTGGATGATCAATTAGCTCATTTTCGTCCTCCCTAGGCTTATTCTTGTCCAATTAGGGTTTTTAACCAATCTTGTGCATCCAATAGGTGTGTTTGTGTCATTGGATGATCAATTAGGTCATTTTCGTCCTCCATAGGCTTATTCTTGTCCAATTAGGGTTTTTAACCAATCTTGTGCATCCAATAAGTTGAGTTGTGTCATTGGATTAACATTTAGGTCATTTTCGTCCTCCCTAGGCTTCTTCTTGTCCAATTAGGGTTTTTAACCAATCTTGTGCATCCAATAGGTGTGTTTGTGTCATTGGATGATCAATTAGGTCATTTTCGTCCTCCCTAGGCTTATTCTTGTCCAATTCGGGTTTTTAACCAATCTTGTGCATCCAATAAGTTGAGTTGTGTCATTGGATTAACATTTAGGTCATTTTCGTCCTCCCTAGGCTTACTCTTGTCCAATTAGGGTTTTTAACCAATCTTGTGCATCCAATAGGTGTGTTTGTGTCATTGGATGATCAATTAGGTCATTTTCGTCCTCCATAGGCTTATTCTTGTCCAATTAGGGTTTTTAACCAATCTTGTGCATCCAATAAGTTGAGTTGTGTCATTGGATTAACATTTAGGTCATTTTCGTCCTCCCTTGGCATATTCTTGTCCAATTAGGGTTTTTAACCAATCTTGTGCATCCAATAGGTGTGTTTGTGTCATTGGATGATCAATTAGGTCATTTTCGTCCTCCCTAGGCATATTCTTGTCCCATTAGGGTTTTTAACGAATCTTGTGCATCCAATAGGTGTGTTTGTGTCATTGGATGATCAATTAGTTCATTTTCGTCCTCCCTAGGCTTATTGTTGTCCAATTAGGGTTTTTAACCAATCTTGTGCATCCAATAGGTGTGTTTGTGTCATTGGATGATCAATTAGGTCATTTTCGTCCTCCCTAGGCTTATTCTTGTCCAATTAGGGTTTTTAACCAATCTTGTGCATCCAACAGGTGTGTTTGTGTCATTGGATGATCAATTAGGTCATTTTCGTCCTCCCTAGGCATATTCTTGTCCAATTAGGGTTTTTAACAAATCTTGTGCATCCAATAAGTTCATTTGTGTCATTTAATGATCAATTAGGTCATTTTCGTCTTCCCTAGGCATATTCTTGTCCAACTAGGGTTTTAAACCAATCTTGTGAATCCAATAGGTGTGTTTGTGTCATTGGACGATCAATTAGGTCATTTTCGTCCTCCCTAGTCTTATTCTTGTCCAATTAGGGTTTTTAACCAATCTTGTGTATCCAATAGGTGTGTTTGTGTCATTTGATGATCAATTAGGTCATTTTCGTCCTCCCTAGGCTTATTCTTGTCCAATTAGGGTTTTTAACCAATCTTGTGCATCCAATAGGTGTGTTTGTGTCATTGGATGATCATTTAGGTCATTTTCGTCCTCCCTAGGCGTATTCTTGTCCAATTAGGGTTTTTAACCAATCTTGTGCATCCAATAAGTTTGTTTGTGTCATTGAATTAATATTTAGGTCATTTTCGTCCTCCCTAGGCATATTCTTGTCCAATTAGGGTTTTTAACCAATCTTGTGCATCCAATAGGTGTGTTTGTGTCATTGGATGATCAATTAGGTCATTTTCGTCCTCCCTAGGCTTATTCTTGTCCAATTAGGGTTTTTAACCAATCTTGTGCATCCAATAAGTTGAGTTGTGTCATTGGATTAACATTTAGGTCATTTTCGTCCTCCCTAGGCTGATTCTTGTCCAATTAAGGTTTTTAACCAATCTTGTGCATCCAATAGGTATGTTTGTGTCATTGGATGATCAATTAGGTCATTTTCGTCCTCCATAGGCTTATTCTTGTCCAATTAGGGTTTTTAACCAATCTTGTGCATCCAATAAGTTGAGTTGTGTCATTGGATTAACATTTAGGTCATTTTCGTACTCCCTAGGCTTATTCTTGTCCAATTAGGGTTTTTAACCAATCTTGTGCATCCAATAAGTTCATTTGTGTCATTGGATTAACATTTAGGTCTTTTTCATCCTCCCTAGGCATATTCTTGTCCAATTAGGGTTTTTAACCAATCTTGTGCATCCAATAGGTGTGTTTGTGTCATTGGATGATGAATTAGGTCATTTTCGTCCTCCCTAGGCTTATTCTTGTCCAATTAGGGTTTTTAACCAATCTTGTGCATCCAATAATTTGATTTGTGTCATTGGATTAACATTTAGGTCATTTTCGTCCTCCCTAGGTTTATTCTTGTCCAATTAGGGTTTTTAACCAATCTTGTGCATCCAATAGGTGTGTTTGTGTCATTGGATGATCAATTAGGTCATTTTCGTCCTCCCTAGGCTTATTCTTGTCCAATTAGGGTTTTTAACCAATCTTGTGCATCCAATAAGTTTATTGGTGTCATTGGATGATCAATTAGGTCATTTTCGTCCTCCCTAGGCATATTCTTGTCCAATTAGGGTTTTTAACCAATCTTGTGCATCCAATAGGTGTGTTTGTATCATTGGATGATCAATTAGGTCATTTTCGTCCTCCCTAGGCTTATTCTTGTCCAATTAGGGTTTTTAACCAATCTTGTGCATCCGATAAGTTTGTTTGTGTCATTGAATTAATATTTAGGTCATTTTCGTCGTCCCTAGGCATATTCTTGTCCAATTAGGGTTTTTAACCAATCTTGTGCATCCAATAGGTGTGTTTGTGTCATTGGATGATCAATTAGGTCATTTTCGTCCTCCCTAGGCTTATTCTTGTCCAATTAGGGTTTTTAACCAATCTTGTGCATCCAATAAGTTGAGTTGTGTCATTGGATTAACATTTAGGTCATTTTCGTCATCCCTAGTCTTATTCTTGTCCAATTAGGGTTTTTAACCAATCTTGTGCATCCAATAAGTTGAGTTGTGTAATTGGATTAACATTTAGGTCATTTTCGTCCTGCCTAGGCATATTCTTGTCCAATTAGTGTTTTTAACCAATCTTGTGCATCCAATAGGTGTTTTTGTGTCATTGGATGATCAATTAGGTTATTTTCGTCGTCCCTAGGCTTATTCTTGTCCAATTAAGGTTTTTAACTAATCTTGTGCATCCAATAAGTTCATTTGTGTCATTGGACGATCAATTAGGTCATTTTCGTCCTCCCCAGGCATATTCTTGTCCAATTAGGGTTTTTAACCAATCTTGTGCATCCAATAGGTGTGTTTGTGTCATTGGATGATCAATTAGGTCATTTTCGTCCTCCCTAGGCTTATTCTTGTCCAATTAGGGTTTTTAACCAATCTTGTGCATCCAATAGGTGTGTTTGTGTCATTGGATGATCAATTAGGTCATTTTCGTCCTCCCTAGGCTTATTCTTGTCCAATTAGGGTTTTTAACCAATCTTGTGCATCCAATAGGTGTGTTTGTTTCTTTGGATGATCAATTAGGTCATTTTCGCCCTCCGTAGGCCTATTCTTGTCCAATTAGGGTTTTTAATCAATCTTGTGCATCCGATAAGTTTGTTTGTGTCATTGAATTAATATTTAGGTCATTTTCGTCCTCCCTAGGCATATTCTTGTCCAATTAGGGTTTTTAACCAATCTTGTGCATCCAATAGGTGTGTTTGTGTCATTGGATGATCAATTAGGTCATTTACGTCCTCCCTAGGCTTATTCTTGTCCAATTAGGGTTTTTAACCAATCTTGTGCATCCAATAACTTTGTTTATGTCATTGAATTAATATTTAGGTCATTTTCGTCCTCCCTAGGCATATTCTTGTCCAATTAGGGTTTTTAACCAATCTTGTGCATCCAATAGGTGTGTTTGTGTCATTGGATGATCAATTAGGTCATTTTCGTCCTCCCTAGGCTTATTCTTGTCCAATTAGGGTTTTTAACCAATCTTGTGCATCTAATAGGTGTGTTTGTGTCATTGGATGATCAATTAGGTCATTTTCGTCCTCCCAAAGCTTATTCTTGTCCAATTAGGGTTTTTAACCAATGTTGTGCATCCGATAAGTTTGTTTGTGTCATTGAATTAATATTTAGGTCATTTTCGTCCTCCCTAGGCATATTCTTGTCCAATTAGGGTTTTTAACCAATCTTGTGCATCCAATAGGTGTGTTTGTGTCATTGGATGATCAATTAGGTCATTTTCGTCCTCCCTAGGCTTATTCTTGTCCAATTAGGGTTTTTAACCAATCTTGTGCATCCAATAAGTTCATTGGTGTCATTGTATGATCAATTAGGTCATTTTCGTCCTCCATAGGCTTATTCTTGACCAACTAGGGTTTTTAACCAATCTTGTGCCTCCAATAGGTGTGTTTGTGTCATTGGATGATCAATTAGGTCATTTTCGTCCTCCCTAGGCTTATTCTTGTCCAATTACGGTTTTTAACCAATCTTGTGCATCCAATAAGTTGAGTTGTGTCATTGGATTAACATTTAGGTCATTTTCGTTCTCCCTAGGCTTATTCTTGTCCAATTAGGGTTTTTAACCAATCTTGTGCATCCAATAAGTTCATTTGTGTTATTGGATTAACATTTAGGTCATATTCGTCCTCCCTAGGCATATTCTTGTCCAATTAGGGTTTTTAACCAATCTTGTGCATCAATAGGTGTGTTTGTGTCATTGGATGATCAATTAGGTCATTTTCGTCCTCCCTATGCTTATTCTTGTCCAATTAGGGTTTTTAACCAATCTTGTGCATCCAATAAGTTCATTAGTGTCATTGGATGATCAATTAGGTCATTTTCGTCCTCCCTAGGCTTATTCTTGTCCAATTAGGGTTTTTAACCAATCTTGTGCATCCAATAAGTTGAGTTGTGTCATTGGATTAACATTTAGGTCATTTTCATTCTCCCTAGGCATATTCTTGTCCAATTAGGTTTTTAACCAATCTTGTGCATCCAATAAGTTCATTTGTGTCATTGGATTCACATTTAGGTCATTTTCGTCTACCCTAGGCATATTCTTGTCCAATTAGGGTTTTTAACCAATCTTGTGCATCCAATAGGTGTGTTTATCTCATTGGATGATCAATTAGGTCACTTTGATCCTCCCTATGCATATTCTTGTCCAATTAGGGTTTTTAACCAATCTTGTGCATCCAATAGGTGTGTTTGTGTCATTGGATGATCATTTAGGTCATTTTCGTCCTCCATAGGCTTATTCTTGTCCAATTAGGGCTTTTAACCAATCTTGTGCATCCAATAAGTTTGTTTCTGTCATTGAATTAATATTTAGGTCATTTTGGTCCTCCCTAGGCATATTCTTGTCCAATTAGGGTTTTTAACCAATCTTGTGAATTCAATAGGTGTGTTTGTGTCATTGGATGATCAATTAGGTCATTTTCGTCCTCCCTAGGCATATTCTTGTCCAATTAGGGTTTTTAACCAATCTTGTGCATCCACTAGGTGTGTTTGTGTCATTGGATGATCAATTAGGTCATTTTCGTCCTCCCTAGGCTTATTCTTGTCCAATTAGGGTTTTTAACAAATCTTGTGCATCCAATAAGTTGAGTTGTGTCATTGGATTAACATTTAGGTCATTTTCATTCTCCCTAGGCTTATTCTTGTCCAATTAGGTTTTTAACCAATCTTGTGCATCCAATAAGTTCATTTGTGTAATTGGATTCACATTTAGGTAATTTTCGTCCTCCCTAGGCATATTCTTGTCCAATTAGGGTTTTTAACCAATCTTGTGCATCCAATAGGTGTGTTTATCTCATTGGATGATCAATTAGGTCACTTTGATCCTCCCTAGGCTTATTCTTGTCCAATTAGGGTTTTTAACCAATCTTATGCATCCAATAGGTGTGTTTGTGTCATTGGATGATCAAATTAGGTCATTTTCGTCCTCCCTAGGCAAATTCTTGTCCAATTAGGGTTTTTAACCAATCTTGTGCATCCAATAGGTGTGTTTGTGTCATTGGATGATCAATTAGGTCATTTTCGTCCTCCCTAGGCTTATTCTTGTCCAATTAGGGTTTTTAACCAATCTTGTGCATCCAATAAGTTGAGTTGTGTCATTGGATTAACATTTAGGTCATTTTCATTCTCCCTAGGCTTATTCTTGTCCAATTAGGTTTTTAACCAATCTTGTGAATCCAATAAGTTCATTTGTGTCATTGGATTCACATTTAGGTCATTTTCGTCCTCCCTAGGCATATTCTTGTCCAATTAGGGTTTTTAACCAATCTTGTGCATCCAATAGGTGTGTTTATCTCATTGGATGATCAATTAGGTCACTTTGATGCTCCCTAGGCTTATTCTTGTCCAATTAGGGTTTTTAACCAATCTTGTGCATCCAATAGGTGTGTTTGTGTCATTGGATGATCAATTTAGGTCATTTTGGTCCTCTCTAGGCATATTCTTGTCCAATTAGGGTTTTTAACCAATCTTGTGCATCCAATAGGTGTGTTTGTGTCATTGGATGATGAATTAGGTCATTTTCGTCCTCCCTAGGCTTATTCTTGTCCAATTAGGGTTTTTAACCAATCTTGTGCATCCAATAAGTTCATTTGTGTCATTGGATGATCAATTAGGTCATTTTCGTCCTCCCTAGGCTTATTCTTGTCCAATTAGGGTTTTTAACCAATCTTGTGCATCCAATAAGTTGAGTTGAGTCATTGGATTAACATTTAGGTCATTTTCGTCCTCCCTAGGCTTATTCTTGTCCAATTAGGGTTTTTAACCAATCTTGTGCATCCAATAAGTTCATTTGTGTCATTGGATTAACATTTAGGTCATTTTCGTCCTCCCTAGGCATATTCTTGTCCAATTAGGGTTTTTAACCAATCTTGTGCATCCAATAGGTGTGTTTGTGTCATTGGATGATCAAATAGGTTATTTTCGTCCTCCCTAGGCTTATTCTTGTCCATTTAGGGTTTTTAACCAATCTTGTGCATCCAAAAGGTGTGTTTGTGTCATTGGATGACCAATTAGGTCATTTTCGTCCTCCCTAGGCATATTCTTGTCCAATTAGGGTTTTTAACCAATCTTGTGCATCCATTAGATGTGTTTGTGGCAATGGATGATCAATTAGGTCATTTTCGTCCTCCCTAGGCTTATTCTAGTCAAATTAGGGTTTTTAACCAATCTTGTGCATCCAATAGGTGTGTTTGTGTCATTGGATGATCAATTAGGTCATTTTCGTCCTCCCTAGGCTTATTCTTGTCCAATTACCGTTTTTAACCAATCTTGTGCATCCAATAGGTGTGTTTGTGTCATTGGATGATCAATTAGGTCATTTTCGTCCTCCCTAGGCTTATTCTTGTCCAATTAGGGTTTTTAACCAATCTTGTGCATCCAATAAGTTGAGTTGTGTCATTGGATTAACATTTAGGTCATATTCGTCCTCCCTAGGCTTATTCTTGTCCATTTAGGGTTTTTAACCAATCTTGTGCATCCAATAGGTGTGTTTGTGTCATTGGATGATCAATTAGGTCATTTTCGTCCACCATAGGCTTATTCTTCTCCAATTAGGGTTTTTAACCAATCTTGTGCATCCAATAGGTGTGTTTGTGGCAATGGATGATCAATTAGGTCATTTTCGTCTTCCCTAGGCATATTCTTGTCCAATTAGCGTTTTTAACCAATCTTGTGCATCCAATAGGTGTGTTTGTGTCATTGGATGATCAATTAGGTCATTTTCGTCCTCCCTAGGCTTATTCTTGTCCAATTAGGGTTTTTAACCAATCTTGTGCATCCAATAAGTTGAGTTGTGTCATTGGATTAACATTTAGGTCATATTCGTCCTCCCTAGGCTTATTCTTGTCCATTTAGGGTTTTTAACCAATCTTGTGCATCCAATAGGTGTGTTTGTGTCATTGGATGATCAATTAGGTTATTTTCGTCCTCCCTAGGCTTATTCTTGTCCAATTAGGGTTTTTAACCAATCTTGTGCATCCAATAGGTGTGTTTGTGTCATTGGATGATCAATTATGTCATTTTCGTCCTCCCTAGGCATATTCTTGTCCAATTAGGGTTTTTAACGAATCTTGTGCATCCAATAGGTGTGTTTGTGTCATTGGATGATCAATTAGGTCATTTTCGTCCTCCCTAGGCATATTCTTGTCCAATTAGGATTTTTAACCAATCTTGTGCATCCAATAGGTGTGTTTGTGTCATTGGATGATCAATTAGGTCATTTTCGTCCTCCCTAGGCTTATTCTTGTCCAATTACAGTTTTTAACCAATCTTGTGCATCCAATAAGTTGAGTTGTGTCATTGGATTAACATTTAGGTCATTTTCGTCCTCCCTAGGCTTATTCTTGTCCAATTAGGGTTTTTAACCAATCTTGTGCATCCAATAAGTTCATTTGTGTCATTGGATTAACATTTAGGTCATTTTCGTCCTCCCTAGGCATATTCTTGTCCAATTAGAGTTTTAGACCAATCTTGTGCATCCAATAGGTGTGTTTGTGTCATTGGATGATCAGTTAGGTTATTTTCGTCCTCCCTAGGCTTACTCTTGTCCAATTAAGGTTTTTAACTAATCTTGTGCATCCAATAAGTTCATTTGTTTCATTGGATGATCAATTAGGTCATTTTCGTCCTCCCTAGGCATATTCTTGTCCAATTAGGGTTTTTAACCAATCTTGTGCATCCAATAGGTGTGTTTGTGTCATTGGATGATCAATTAGGTCATTTTCGTCCTCCCTAGGCTTATTCTTGTCCAATTAGGGTTTTTTTACCAATCTTGTGCATCCAATAAGTTCATTTGTGTCATTGGATTAACATTTAGGTCATTTTCGTCCTCCCTAGGCATATTCTTGTCCAATTAGGGTTTTTAACCAATCTTGTGCATCCAATAGGTGTGTTTGTGTAATTGGATGATCAATTAGGTCATTTTCGTCCTCCCTAAGCTTATTCTTGTCCAATTTGGGTTTTTAACCAATCTTGTGCATCCAATAGGTGTGTTTGTGTCATTGGATGATCAATTAGGTCATTTTTGTCCTCCCTAGGCTTATTCTTGTCCAATTAGGGTTTTTAACCAATCTTGTGCATCCAATAACTTTGTTTGTGTCATTGAATTAATATTTAGGTCATTATCCTCCTCCCTAGGCATATTCTTGTCCAATTAGGGTTTTTAACCAATCTTGTGCATCCAATAGGTGTGTTTGTGTCATTGGATGATCAATTAGGTCATTTTCGTCCTCCCTAGGCTTATTCTTGTCCAATTAGGGTTTTTAACCAATCTTGTGCATCCAATAACTTTGTTTGTGTCATTGAATTAATATTTAGGTCATTTTCCTCCTCCCTGGGCATATTCTTGTCCAATTAGGGTTTTTAACCAATCTTGTGCATCCAATAGGTGTGTTTGTGTCATTGGATGATCAATTAGGTCATTTTCGTCCTCCCTAGGCTTATTCTTGTCCAATTAGGGTTTTTAACCAATCTTGTGCATCCAATAAGTTGAGTTGTGTCATTGGATTAACATTTAGGTCATTTTCGTCCTCAATAGGCTTATTCTTGTCCAATTAGGGTTTTTAACCAATCTTGTGCATTTAATAGGTGTGCTTGTGGCAATGGATGATCAATTAGGTCATTTTCGTCCTCCCTAGGCATATTCTTGTCCAATTAAGGTTTTTCACCAATCTTGTGCATCCAATAGGTGTGTTTGTGTCATTGGATGATCAATTAGGTCATTTTCATCCTCCCTAGGCTTATTCTTGTCCAATTAGGGTTTTTAACCGATCTTGTGCATCCAATAGGTGTGTCTGTGTCATTGGATGATCAATTAGGTCATTTTCGTCCTCCCTTGGCATATTCTTGTCCAATTAGGGTTTTTAACCAATCTTGTGCATCCAATAGGTGTGTTTGTGTCATTGGATGATCAATTAGGTCATTTTCGTCCTCCCTAGGCTTATTCTTGTCCAATTAGGGTTTTTAACCAATCTTGTGCATCCAATAGGTGTGTTTGTGTCATTGGATGATCAATTAGGTCATTTTCGTCCTCCCTAGGCTTATTCTTGTCCAATTAGGGTTTTTAACCAATCTTGTGCATCCAATAAGTTCATTTGTGTCATTGGATTAACATTTAGGTCATATCAGTCCTCCATAGGCATATTCTTGTCCAATTAGGGTTTTTAACCAATCTTGTGCATCCAATAAGTTCATTTGTGTTATTGGATTAACATTTAGGTCATATTCGTCCTCCCTAGGCATATTCTTGTCCAATTAGGGTTTTTAACCAATCTTGTGCGTCCAATAGGTGTGTTTGTGTCATTGGATGATCAATTAGGTCATTTTCGTCCTCCCTAGGCATATTATTGTCCAATTAGGGTTTTTAACCAATCTTGTGCATCCAATAGGTGTGTTTGTGTCATTGGATGATCAATTAGGTCATTTTCGTCCTCCCTAGGCTTATTCTTGTCCAATTAGGGGTTTTAACCAATCTTGTGCATCCAATAAGTTGAGTTGTGTCATTGGATTAACATTTTGATCATTTTCGTTCTCCCTAGGCTTTTTCTTGTCCAATTAGGGTTTTTAACCAACCTTGTGAATCCAATAAGTTCATTTGTGTCATTGGATTAACATTTTGGTCATTTTTGTCCTCCCTAGGCATATTCTTGTCCAATTAGGGTTTTTAACCAATCTTGCGCATCCAATAGGTGTGTTTGTGTCATTGGATGATCAGTTTGATTATTTTCGTCCTCCCTAGGCTTATTCTTGTCCAATTAGGGTTTTTAACTAATCTTGTGCATCCAATAAGTTCATTTGTGTCATTGGATGATCAATTATGTCATTTTCGTCCTCCGTAGGCATATTCTTGTCCAATTAGGGTTTTTAACCAATCTTGTGCATCCAATAGGTGTGTTTGTGTCATTGGATGATCAATTAGGTCATTTTCGTCCTCCCTAGGCTTATTCTTGTCCAATTAGGGGTTTTAACCAATCTTGTGCATCCAATAAGTTGAGTTGTGTCGTTGGATTAACATTTAGGTCATTTTCGTTCTCTCTAGGCTTATTCTTTTCCAATTAGGGTTTTTAACCAATCTTGTGCATCCAATAGGTGTGTTTGTGTCATTGGATGATCAATTAGGTCATTTTCGTCCTCCCTAGGCTTATTCTTGTCCAATTAGGGTTTTTATCCAATCTTGTGCATCCAGTAGGTGTGTTTGTGTCATTGGATGATCAATTAGGTCAATTTCGTCCTCCCTAGGCTTATTCTTGTCCAATTAGGGTTTTTAACCAATCTTTTGCATCCAATAGGTGTGTTTATGTCATTGGATGATCAATTAGGTCATTTTCGTCCTCCCTAGGCTTATTCTTGTCCAATTTATGGTTTTTAACCAATCTTGTGCATCCAATAACTTACTTTGTGTCATTGAATTAATATTTAGGTCATTTTCGTCCTCCCTAGGCATATTCTTGTCCAATTAGGGTTTTTAACCAATCTTGTGCATCCAATAGGTGTGTTTGTGTCATTGGATGATCAATTAGGTCATTTTCGTCCTCCCTAGGCTTATTCTTGTCCAATTAGGGTTTTTAACCAATCTTGTGCATCCAATAAGTTCATTAGTGTCATTGGATGATCACTAAGGTCATTTTCGTCCTCCCTATGCATGTTCTTGTCCAACTAGGGTTTTTAACCAATCTTGTGCATCCAATAGGTGTGTTTGTGTCATTGGATGATCAATTAGGTCATTTTCGTCCTCCCTAGGCTTATTCTTGTCCAATTAGGGTTTTTAACCAATCTTGTGCATCCAATAAGTTGAGTTGTGTCATTGGATTACATTTAGGTCATTTTCATTCTCCCTAGGCTTATTCTTGTCCAATTAGGGTTTTTAACCAATCTTGTGCATCCAATAGGTGTGTTTGTGTCATTGGATGATCAATTAGGTCATTTTCGTCCTCCCTAGGCTTATTCTTGTCCAATTAGGGTTTTTAACCAATCTTGTGCATCCAATAAGTTGAGTTGTGTCATTGGAATAACATTTAGGTCATTTTCGTTCTCCCTAGGCTTATTCTTGTCCAATTAGGGTTTTTAACTAATCTTGTGCATCCAATCAGTTCATTTGTGTTATTGGATTAACATTTAGGTCATATTCGTCCTCCCTAGGCATATTCTTGTCCAATTAGGGTTTTTAACCAATCTTGTGCATCCAATAGGTGTGTTTGTGTCATTGGATGAACAATTAGGTCATTTTTGTCCTCCCTAGGCATATTATTGTCCAATTAGGGTTTTTAACCAATCTTGTGCATCCAATAGGTGTGTTTGTGTCATTGGATGATCAATTAGGTCATTTTCGTCCTCCCTAGGCTTATTCTTGTCCAATTAGGGTTTTTAACCAATCTTGTGCATCCAATAAGTTCATTAGTGTCATTGGATGATCAATTAGGTCATTTTCGTCCTCCCTAGGCATGTTCTTGTCCAACTAGGGTTTTTAACCAGTCTTGTGCATCCAATAGGTGTGTTTGTGTCATTGGATGATCAATTAGGTCATTTTCGTCCTCCCTAGGCTTATTCTTGTCCAATTAGGGTTTTTAACCAATCTTGTGCATCCAATAAGTTCATTAGTGTCATTGGATGATCAATTAGGTCATTTTCGTCCTCCCTAGGGATGTTCTTGTCCAACTAGGGTTTTTAACCAATCTTGTGCATCCAATAGGTGTGTTTGTGTCATTGGATGATCAGTTAGGTCATTTTCGTCCTCCCTAGGCTTATTCTTGTCCAATTAGGGTTTTTAACCAATCTTGTGCATCCAATAGGTGTGTTTGTGTCATTGGACGATCAATTAGGTCATTTTCATCCTCCCTAGACTTATTCTTGTCCAATTAGGGGTTTTAACCAATCTTGTGCATCCAATAGGTGTGTTTGTGTCATTGGATGATCAATTAGGTCATTTTCGTCCTCCCTAGGCTTATTCTTGTCCAATTAGGGTTTTTAACCAATCTTGTGCATCCAATAGGTGTGTTTGTGTCATTGGATGATCAATTAGGTCATTTTCGTCCTCCCTAGGCTTATTCTTGTCCAATTAGGGTTTTTAACCAATCTTGTGCATCCAATAGGTGTGTTTGTGTCATTGGATGATCAGTTAGGTTATTTTCGTCCTCCCTAGGCTTACTCTTGTCCAATTAGGGTTTTTAACTAATCTTGTGCATCCAATAAGTTCATTTGTTTCATTCGATGATCAATTAGGTCATTTTCGTCCTCCCTAGGCATATTCTTGTCCAATTAGGGTTTTTAACCAATCTTGTGCATCCAATAGGTGTGTTTGTGTCATTGGATGATCAATTAGGTCATTTTCGTCCTCCCTAGGCTTATTCTTGTCCAATTAGGGTTTTTAACCAATCTTGTGCATCCAATAAGTTGAGTTGTGTCATTGGATTAACATTTTGATCATTTTCGTTCTCCCTAGGCTTATTCTTGTCCAATTAGGGTTTTTAACCAATCTTGTGCATCCAATAGGTGTGTTTGTGTCATTGGATGATCAATTAGGTCATTTTCGTCCTCCCTAGGCTTATTCTTGTCCAATTAGGGTTTTTAACCAATCTTGTGCATCTAATAGGTGTGTTTGTGTCATTGGATGATGAATTAGGTCATTTTCGTCGTCCCTAGGCTTATTCTTGTCCAATTAGGGTTTTTAACCAATCTTGTGCATCCGATAAGTTTGTTTGTGTCATTGAATTAATATTTAGGTCATTTTCGTCCTCCCTAGGCTTATTCTTGTCCAATTAGAGTTTTTAACCAATCTTGTGCATCCAATAGGTGTGTCTGTGTCATTGGATGATCAATTAGGTCATTTTCGTCCTCCTTAAGCATATTCTTGTCCAATTAGGGTTTTTAACCAATCTTGTGCATCCAATAGGTGTGTTTGTGTCATTGGATGATCAATTAGGTCATTTTCGTCCTCCCTAGGCTTATTCTTGTCCAATTAGGGTTTTTAACCAATCTTGTGCATCTAATAGGTGTGTTTGTGTCATTGGATGATGAATTAGGTCATTTTCGTCGTCCCTAGGCTTATTCTTGTCCAATTAGGGTTTTTAACCAATCTTGTGCATCCGATAAGTTTGTTTGTGTCATTGAATTAATATTTAGGTCATTTTCGTCGTCCCTAGGCATATTCTTGTCCAATTAGGGTTTTTAACCAATCTTGTGCATCCAATAGGTGTGTTTGTGTCATTGGATGATCAATTAGGTCATTTTCGTCCTCCCTAGGCTTATTCTTGTCCAATTAGGGTTTTTAACCAATCTTGTGCATCCAATAAGTTGAGTTGTGTCATTGGATTAACATTTAGGTCATTTTCGTCATCCCTAGTCTTATTCTTGTCCAATTAGGGTTTTTAACCAATCTTGTGCATCCAATAAGTTGAGTTGTGTAATTGGATTAACATTTAGGTCATTTTCGTCCTGCCTAGGCATATTCTTGTCCAATTAGTGTTTTTAACCAATCTTGTGCATCCAATAGGTGTTTTTGTGTCATTGGATGATCAATTAGGTTATTTTCGTCGTCCCTAGGCTTATTCTTGTCCAATTAAGGTTTTTAACTAATCTTGTGCATCCAATAAGTTCATTTGTGTCATTGGACGATCAATTAGGTCATTTTCGTCCTCCCCAGGCATATTCTTGTCCAATTAGGGTTTTTAACCAATCTTGTGCATCCAATAGGTGTGTTTGTGTCATTGGATGATCAATTAGGTCATTTTCGTCCTCCCTAGGCTTATTCTTGTCCAATTAGGGTTTTTAACCAATCTTGTGCATCCAATAGGTGTGTTTGTGTCATTGGATGATCAATTAGGTCATTTTCGTCCTCCCTAGGCTTATTCTTGTCCAATTAGGGTTTTTAACCAATCTTGTGCATCCAATAAGTTCATTTGTGTCATTGGATTAACATTTAGGTCATATCAGTCCTCCATAGGCATATTCTTGTCCAATTAGGGTTTTTAACCAATCTTGTGCATCCAATAAGTTCATTTGTGTTATTGGATTAACATTTAGGTCATATTCGTCCTCCCTAGGCATATTCTTGTCCAATTAGGGTTTTTAACCAATCTTGTGCGTCCAATAGGTGTGTTTGTGTCATTGGATGATCAATTAGGTCATTTTCGTCCTCCCTAGGCATATTATTGTCCAATTAGGGTTTTTAACCAATCTTGTGCATCCAATAGGTGTGTTTGTGTCATTGGATGATCAATTAGGTCATTTTCGTCCTCCCTAGGCTTATTCTTGTCCAATTAGGATTTTTAACCAATCTTGTACATCCAATAAGTTCATTTGTCATTGGATTAACATTTAGGTCATTTTCGTCCTCCCTAGGCATATTCTTGTCCAATTAGGGTTTTTAACCAATCTTCTGCATCCAATAGGTGTGTTTTGTGTCATTGGATGATCAATTAGGTCATTTTCGTCCTCCCTAAGCTTATTCTTGTCCAATTATGGTTTTTAACCAATCTTGTGCATCCAATAAGTTGAGTTGTGTCATTGGATTAACATTTAGGTCATTTTCGTTCTCCCTAGGCTTATTCTTGTCCAATTAGGGTTTTTAACCAATATTGTGCATCCAATAAGTTCATTTGTGTTATTGGATTAACATTTAGGTCATATTCGTCCTCCCTAGGCATACTCTTGTCCAATTAGGGTTTTTAACCAATCTTGTGCATCCAATAGGTGTGTTTTTGTCATTGGATGATCAATTAAGTCATTTTCGTCCTCCCTAGGCATATTCTTGTCCAATTAGGGTTTTTAACCAATCTTGTGCATCCAATAAGTTCATTTGTGTTATTGGATTAACATTTATGTCATATTCGTCCTCCCTAGGCATATTCTTGTCCAATTAGGGTTTTTAACCAATCTTGTGCGTCCAATAGGTGTGTTTGTGTCATTGGATGATCAATTAGGTCATTTTCGTCCTCCCTAGGCTTATTCTTGTCCAATTAGGGTTTTTAACCAATCTTGTACATCTAATAAGTTCATTTGTGTCATTGGATGATCAATTAGGTCATTTTCGTCCTGCCTAGACATATTCTTGTCCAATTAGTGTTTTTAACCAATCTTGTGCATCCAATAGGTGTGTTTGTGGCAATGGATGATCAATTAGGTCATTTTCGTCCTCCCTAGGCTTATTCTTGTCCAATTAGGGTTTTTAACCAATCTTGTGCATCCAATAGGTGTGTTTGTGTCATTGGATGATCAATTAGGTCATTTTCGTCCTCCCTAGGCTTATTCTTGTCCAATTAGGGTTTTTAACCAATCTTGTGCGTCTAATAGGTGTGTTTGTGTCATTGGATGATCAATTAGGTCACTTTCGTCCTCCCTAGGCTTATTCTTGTCCAATTAGGGTTTTTAACCAATCTTGTGCATCCAATACGTTCATTTGTGTCATTTGATTAACATTTAGGTCATTTTCGTCCTCCCTAGGCATATTCTTGTCCAATTAGAGTTTTAGACCAATCTTGTGCATCCAATAGGTGTGTTTGTGTCATTGGATGATCAATTAGGTTATTTTCGTCCTCCCTAGGCTTATTCTTGTCCAATTAGGGTTTTTAACTAATCTTGTGCATCCAATAAGTTCATTTGTGTCATTGGATGATCAATTAGGTCATTTTCGTCCTCTCTAGGCATATTCTTGTCCAATTAGGGTTTTTAACCAATCTTGTGCATCCAATAGGTGTGTTTGTGTCATTGGATGATCAATTAGGTCATTTTCGTCCTCCCTAGGCTTATTTTTGTCCAATTAGGGTTTTTAACCGATCTTGTGCATCCAATAGGTGTGTTTGTGTCATTGGATGATCAATTAGGTCATTTTCGTCCTCTCTAGGCATATTCTTGTCCAATTAGGGTTTTTAACCAATCTTGTGCATCCAATAGGTGCGTTTGTGTCATTGGATGATCAATTAGGTCATTTTCGTCCTCCCTAGGCATATTCTTGTCCAATTAGGGTTTTTAACCAATCTTGTGCATCCAATAGGTGTGTTTGTGTCATTGGATGATCAATTAGGTCATTTTCGTCCTCCCTAGGCTTATTCTTGTCCAATTAGGGTTTTTAACCAATCTTGTGCATCCAATAAGTTGAGTTGTGTCATTGGATTAACATTTAGGTCATTTTCATTCTCCCTAGGCTTATTCTTGTTCAATTAGGTTTTTAACCAATCTTGTGCATCCAATAAGTTCATTTGTGTCATTGGATTCACATTTAGGTCATTTTCGTCCTCCCTAGGCATATTCTTGTCCAATTAGGGTTTTTAACCAATCTTGTGCATCCAATAGGTGTGTTTATCTCATTGGATGATCAATTAGGTCACTTTGATCCTCCCTAGGCTTATTCTTGTCCAATTAAGGTTTTTAACCAATCTTGTGCATCCAATAGGTGTGTTTGTGTCATTGGATGATCAAATTAGGTCATTTTCGTCCTCCCTAGGCATATTCTTGTCCAATTAGGGTTTTTAACCAATCTTGTGAATTCAATAGGTGTGTTTGTGTCATTGGATGATCAATTAGGTCATTTTCGTCCTCCCTAGGCATATTCTTGTCCAATTAGGGTTTTTAACCAATCTTGTGCATCCAATAGGTGTGTTTGTGTCATTGGATGATCAATTAGGTCATTTTCGTCCTCCCTAGGCTTATTCTTGTCCAATTAGGGTTTTTAACCAATCTTGTGCATCCAATAGGTGTGTTTGTATCATTGGATGATCAATTAGGTCATTTTCGTCCTCCCTACGCTTATTCTGGTCCAATTAGGGTTTTTAACCAATCTTGTGCATCCAATAAGTTGAGTTGTGTCATTGGATTAACATTTAGGTCATTTTCATTCTCCCTAGGCTTATTCTTGTCTAATTAGGTTTTTAACCAATCTTGTGCATCCAATAAGTTCATTTGTGTCATTGGATTCACATTTAGGTCATTTTCGTCCTCCCTAGGCATATTCTTGTCCAATTAGGGTTTTTAACCAATCTTGTGCATCCAATAGGTGTGTTTATCTCATTGGATGATCAATTAGGTCACTTTGATCCTCCCTAGGCATATTCTTGCCCAATTAGGGTTTTTAACCAATCTTGTGCATCCAATAAGTTCATTTGTGTCATTGGATTAACATTTAGGTCATTTTCGTCCTCCCTAGGCATATTCTTGTCCAATTAGGGTTTTTAACCAATCTTGTGCATCCAATAGGTGTGTTTGTGTCATTGGATGATCAATTAGGTCATTTTCGTCCTCCCTAGGCTTATTCTTGTCCAATTAGGGTTTTTAACCAATCTTGTGCATCCAATAAGTTGAGTTGTGTCATTGGATTAACATTTAGGTCATTTTCGTCCTCCCCAGGCATATTCTTGTCCAATTAGGGTTTATAACCAATCTTGTGCATCCAATAAGTTCATTTGTGTCATTGGATTAACATTATGTCATTTTCGTCCTCCCTAGGGATATTCTTGTCAAATTAGGGTTTTTAACCAATCTTGTACATCTAATAAGTTCATTTGTGTCATTGGATTAACATTTAGGTCATTTTCGTCCTCCCTAGGCATATTCTTGTCCAATTAGGGTTTTTAACCAATCTTGTGCATCCAATAGGTGTGTTTGTGTCATTGGATGATCAATTAGGTTATTTTCGTCATCCCTAGGCATATTCTTGTCCAATTAGGGTTTTTAACCAATCTTGTGCATCTAATAGGTGTGTTTGTGTCATTGGATGATCAATTAGGTCATTTTCGTCGTCCCTAGGCTTACTCTTGTCCAATTAGGGTTTTTAACCAATCTTGTGCATCCAATAAGTTGAGTTGTGTCATTGGATTATTATTTAGGTCATTTTCGTCATCCCTAGGCTTATTCTTGTCCAATTAGGGTTTTTTTACCAATATTGTGCATCCAATAGGTGTGTTTGTGTCATTGGATGATCAATTGGGTCATTTTCGTCCTCCATAGGCTTATTCTTGTCCAATTAGGGTTTTTAACCAATCTTGTGCATCCAATAAGTTGAGTTGTGTCATTGGATTAACATTTAGGTCATTTTCGTCCTCCCTAGGCTTATTCTTGTCCAATTAGGGTTTTTAACCAATCTTGTGCATCCAATAAGTTCATTTGTGTCATTGGATTAACATTTAGGTCATTTTCGTCCTACCTAGGCATATTCTTGTCCAAGTAGAGTTTTAGACCAATCTTGTGCATCAAATAGGTATGTTTGTGTCATTGGATGATCAATTAGGTTATTTTCGTCCTCCCTAGGCTTATTCTTGTCCAATTAGTGTTTTTAACTAATCTTGTGCATCAAATAAGTTCATTTGTGTCAGTGGATGATCAATTAGGTCATTTTCGTCCTCCCCAGGCATATTCTTGTCCAATTAGGGTTTTTAACCAATCTTGTGCATCCAATAGGTGTGTTTGTGTCATTGGATGATCAATTAGGTCATTTTCGTCCTCCCTAGGCTTATTCTTGTCCAATTAGGGTTTTTAACCAATCTTGTGCATCCAATAAGTTCATTTGTGTCATTGGATTAACATTTAGGTCATTTTCGTCCTCCCTAGGCATATTCTTGTCCAATTAGGGTTTTTAACCAATCTTGTGCATCCAATAGGTGTGTTTGAGTCATTGTATGATCAATTAGGTTATTTGCGTCCTCCCTAGGCTTACTCTTGTCCAATTAGGGTTTTTAACCAATCTTTTCCATCCAATAGGTGTGTTTGTGTCATTGGATGATCAATTAGGTCATTTTCGTCCTCCATAGGCTTATTCTTGTCCAATTAGGGTTTTTAACCAATCTTGTGCATCCAATAGGTGTGTTTGTGTCATTGGATGATCAATTAGGTCATTTTCGTCCTCCCTAGGCTTATTCTTGTCCAATTAGGGTTTTTAACCAATCTTGTGCATCCAATAAGTTGAGTTGTGTCATTGGATTAACATTTAGGTCATTTTCGTCCTCCCTAGGCTTATTCTTGTCCAATTAGGGTTTTTAACCAATCTTGTGCATCCAATAGGTGTGTTTGTGTCATTTGGATGATCAATTAGGTCATTTTCGTCCTCCATAGGCTTATTCTTGTCCAATTAGGGTTTTTAACCAATCTTGTGCATCCAATAAGTTGAGTTGTGTCTTTGGATTAACATTTAGGTCATTTTCGTCCTCCCTAGGCTTATTCTTGTCCAATTAGGGTTTTTAACCAATCTTGTGCATCCAATAGGTGTGTTTGTGTCATTGGATGATCAATTAGGTCATCTTCGTCCTCCTTAGACTTATTCTTACCCAATTAGGGTTTTTAACCAATCTTGTGCATCCAATAAGTTGAGTTGTGTCATTGGATTAACATTTAGGTCATTTTCGTCCTCCCTAGGCTTATTCTTGTCCAATTAGGGTTTTTAACCAATCTTGTGCATCCAATAACTTTGTTTGTGTCGTTAAATTAATATTTAGGTCATTTTCGTCCTCCCTAGGCATATTATTGTCCAATTAGGGTTTTTAACCAATCTTGTGCATCCAATAGGTGTGTTTGTGTCATTGGATGATCAATTAGGTCATTTTCGTCCTCCCTAGGCTTATTCTTGTCCAATTAGGGTTTTTAACCAATCTTGTGCATCCAATAAGTTCATTTGTGTCATTGGATTAACATTTAGGTCATTTTCGTCCTCCCTAGGCATATACTTGTCCAATTAGAGTTTTTAACCAATCTTGTGCATCCAATAGGTGTGTTTGTGTCATTGGATGATCAATTCGGTCATTTTTGTCCTCCCTAGGCTTATTCTTGTCCAATTAGGGTTTTTAACCAATCTTGTGCATCCAATAGGTGTGTTTGTGTCATTGGATGATCAATTAGGTCATTTTCGTCCTCCCTAGGCTTATTCTTGTCCAATTAGGTTTTTTAACCAATCTTGTGCATCCAATAAGTTCATTAGTCTCATTGGATGATCAATTAGGTCATTTTCGTCCTCCCTAGGCTTATTCTTGTCCAATTAGGGTTTTTAACCATTCTTGTGCATCCAATAAGTTGAGTTGTGTCATTGGATTAACATTTAGGTCATTTTCATTCTCCATAGGCATATTCTTGTCCAATTAGGTTTTTAACCAATCTTGTGCATCCAATAAGTTCAATTGTGTCATTGGATTCACATTTAGGTCATTTTCGTCCTCCTTAGGCATATTCTTGTCCAATTAGGGTTTTTAACCAATCTTGTGCATCCAATAGGTGTGTTTGTGTCATTGGATGATCAATTAGGTCATTTTCGTCCTCCCTAGGCTTATTCTTGTCCAATTAGGGTTTTTAACCAATCTTGTGCATCCATTAGGTGTGTTTGTGTCATTGGATGATCAATTAGGTCATTTACGTCCTCGCTAGGCTTATTCTTGTCCAATTAGAGTTTTTAACCAATCTTGTGCATCCAATAGGTGTGTTTGTGTCATTGGATGATCAATTAGGTCATTTTCGTCCTCCCTAGGCTTATTCTTGTCCAATTAGGGTTTTTAACCAATCTTGTGCATCCAATAAGTTGAGTTGTGTCATTGGATTAACATTTAGGTCATTTTCGTCATCCCTAGGCTTATTCTTGTCCAATTAGGGTTCTTAACCAATCTTGTGCATCTAATAGGTGTGTTTGTGTCATTGGATGATCGATTAGGTCATTTTCGTCGTCCCTAGGCTTATTCTTGTCCAATTAGGGTTTTTAACCAATCTTGTGCATCCGATAAGTTTGTTTGTGTCATTGAATTAATATTTAGGTCATTTTCGTCCTCCCTAGGCATATTATTGTCCAATTAGAGTTTTTAACCAATCTTGTGCATCCAATAGGTGTGTTTGTGTCATTGGATGATCAATTAGGTCATTTTCGTCCTCCCTAGGCTTATTCTTGTCCAATTAGGGTTTTTAACCAATCTTGTGCATCCAATAAGTTGAGTTGTGTCATTGGATTAACATTTAGGTCATTTTCGTCATCCCTAGGCTTATTCTTGTCCAATTAGGGTTTTTAACCAATCTTGTGCATCCAATAAGTTCATTTGTGTCATTGGATTAACATTTAGGTCATTTTCATCCTCCCTAGGCATATTCTTGTCCAATTAGTGTTTTATACCAATCTTGTGCATCCAATAGGTGCGTTTGTGTCATTGGATGATCAATTAGGTTATTTTCGTCCTCCCTAGGCTTATTCTTGTCCAATTAGGGTTTTTAACTAATCTTGTTCATCCAATAAGTTCATTTGTGTCATTGGATGATCAATTAGGTCATTTTCGTCCTCCCTAGGCATATTCTTGTCCAATTAGGGTTTTTAACCAATCTTGTGCATCCAATAGGTGTGTTTGTGTCATTGGATGATCAATTAGGTCATTTTCGTCCTCCCTAGGCTTATTCTTGTCCAATTAGGGTTTTTAACCAATCTTGTGCATCTAATAGGTGTGTTTGTGTCATTGGATGATGAATTAGGTCATTTTCGTCGTCCCTAGGCTTATTCTTGTCCAATTAGGGTTTTTAACCAATCTTGTGCATCCGATAAGTTTGTTTGTGTCATTGAATTAATATTTAGGTCATTTTCGTCCTCCCTAGGCTTATTCTTGTCCAATTAGAGTTTTTAACCAATCTTGTGCATCCAATAGGTGTGTCTGTGTCATTGGATGATCAATTAGGTCATTTTCGTCCTCCTTAAGCATATTCTTGTCCAATTAGGGTTTTTAACCAATCTTGTGCATCCAATAGGTGTGTTTGTGTCATTGGATGATCAATTAGGTCATTTTCGTCCTCCCTAGGCTTATTCTTGTCCAATTAGGGTTTTTAACCAATCTTGTGCATCTAATAGGTGTGTTTGTGTCATTGGATGATGAATTAGGTCATTTTCGTCGTCCCTAGGCTTATTCTTGTCCAATTAGGGTTTTTAACCAATCTTGTGCATCCGATAAGTTTGTTTGTGTCATTGAATTAATATTTAGGTCATTTTCGTCGTCCCTAGGCATATTCTTGTCCAATTAGGGTTTTTAACCAATCTTGTGCATCCAATAGGTGTGTTTGTGTCATTGGATGATCAATTAGGTCATTTTCGTCCTCCCTAGGCTTATTCTTGTCCAATTAGGGTTTTTAACCAATCTTGTGCATCCAATAAGTTGAGTTGTGTCATTGGATTAACATTTAGGTCATTTTCGTCATCCCTAGTCTTATTCTTGTCCAATTAGGGTTTTTAACCAATCTTGTGCATCCAATAAGTTGAGTTGTGTAATTGGATTAACATTTAGGTCATTTTCGTCCTGCCTAGGCATATTCTTGTCCAATTAGTGTTTTTAACCAATCTTGTGCATCCAATAGGTGTTTTTGTGTCATTGGATGATCAATTAGGTTATTTTCGTCGTCCCTAGGCTTATTCTTGTCCAATTAAGGTTTTTAACTAATCTTGTGCATCCAATAAGTTCATTTGTGTCATTGGACGATCAATTAGGTCATTTTCGTCCTCCCCAGGCATATTCTTGTCCAATTAGGGTTTTTAACCAATCTTGTGCATCCAATAGGTGTGTTTGTGTCATTGGATGATCAATTAGGTCATTTTCGTCCTCCCTAGGCTTATTCTTGTCCAATTAGGGTTTTTAACCAATCTTGTGCATCCAATAGGTGTGTCTGTGTCATTGGATAATCAATTAGGTCATTTTCGTCCTCCCTAGGCTTATTCTTGTCCAATTATGGATTTTAACCAATCTTGTGCATCCAATAAGTTGAGTTGTGTCATTGGATTAACATTTAGGTCATTTTCGTTCTCCCTAGGCTTATTCTTGTCCAATTAGGGTTTTTAACCAATCTTGTGCATCCAATAAGTTCATTTGTGTTATTGGATTAACATTTAGGTCATATTCGTCCTCCCTAGGCATATTCTTGTCCAATTAGGGTTTTTAACCAATCTTGTGCATCCAATAGGTGTGTCTGTGTCATTGGATGATAAATTAGGTCATTTTCGTCCTCCCTAGGCATATTCTTGTCCAATTAGGGTTTTTAACCAATCTTGTGCATACGATAAGTTTGTTTGTGTCATTGAATTAATATTTAGGTAATTTTCGTCCTCCCTAGGCATATTCTTGTCCAATTAGGGTTTTTAACCAATCTTGTGCATCCAATACGTGTGTTTGTGTCATTGGATGATCAATAAGGTCATTTTCGTCCTCCCTAGGCATATTCTTGTCCAATTAGGGTTTTTAACCAATCTTGTGCATCCAATAGGTGTGTTTGTGTCATTGGATGATCAATTAGGTCATTTTCGTCCTCCCTAGGCTTATTCTTGTCCAATTAGGGTTTTTAACCAATCTTGTGCATCCAATAAGTTGAGTTGTGTCATTGGATTAACATTTAGGTCATTTTCGTTCTCCCTAGGCTTATTCTTGTTCAATTAGGGTTTTTAACCAATCTTGTGCATCCAATAAGTTGAGTTGTGTCATTGGATTAACATTTAGGTCATTTTCATTCTCCCTAGGCATATTCTTGTCCAATTAGGTTTTTAACCAATCTTGTGCATCCAATAAGTTCATTTGTGTCATTGGATTCACATTTAGGTCATTTTCGTCCTCCATAGGCTTATTCTTGTCCAATTAGGGCTTTTAACCATTCTTGTGCATCCAATAAGTTTGTTTCTGTCATTGAATTAATATTTAGGTCATTTTGGTCCTCCCTAGGCATATTCTTGTCCAATTAGGGTTTTTAACCAATCTTGTAAATTCAATAGGTGTGTTTGTGTCATTGGATGATCAATTAGGTCATTTTCGTCCTTCCTAGGCTTATTCTTGTCCAATTAGGGTTTTTAACCAATCTTGTGCATCCAATAGGTGTGTTTGTGTCATTGGATGATCAATTAGGTCATTTTCGTCCTCCCTATGCTTATTCTTGTCCAATTAGGGTTTTTAACCAATCTTGTGCATCCAATAAGTTCATTAGTGTCATTGGATGATCAATTAGGTCATTTTCGTCCTCCCTAGGCTTATTCTTGTCCAATTAGGGTTTTTAACCAATCTTGTGCATCCAATAAGTTGAGTTGTGTCATTGGATTAACATTTAGGTCATTTTCATTCTCCCTAGGCATATTCTTGTCCAATTAGGTTTTTAACCAATCTTGTGCATCCAATAAGTTCAATTGTGTCATTGGATTCACATTTAGGTCATTTTCGTCCTCCTTAGGCATATTCTTGTCCAATTAGGGTTTTTAACCAATCTTGTGCATCCAATAGGTGTGTTTATCTCATTGGATGATCAATTAGGTCACTTTGATCCTCCCTAGGCATATTCTTGTCCAATTAGGGTTTTTAACCAATCTTGTGCATCCAATAGGTGTGTTTGTGTCAGTGGATGATCAATTAGGTCATTTTCGTCCTCCCTAGGCATGTTCTTGTCCAACAAGGGTTTTTAACCAATCTTGTGCATCCAATAGGTGTGTTTGTGTCATTGGATGATCAATTAGGCCATTTTCGTCCTCCCTAGGCTTATTCTTGTCCAATTAGGGTTTTTAACCAATCTTGTGCATCCAATAAGTTGAGTTGTGTCATTGGATTAACATTTAGGTCATTTTCGTCCTCCCTAGGCTTATTCTTGTCCAATTAGGGTTTTTAACCAGTGTTGTGCATCCAATAAGTTCATTTGTGTTATTGGATTAACATTTAGGTCATATTCGTCCTCCTTAGGCATATTCTTGTCCAATTAGGGTTTTTAACCAATCTTGTGCATCCAATAGGTGTGTTTGTGTCATTGGATGATCAATTAGGTCATTTTCGTCCTCCCTAGGCTTATTCTTGTCCAATTGGAGTTTTTAACCAATCTTATGCATCCAATAAGTTGAGTTGTGTCATTGGATTAACATTTAGGTCATTTTCGTTCTCCCTAGGCTTATTCTTGTCCAATTAGGGTTTTTAACCAATCTTGTGCATCCAATAAGTTCATTTGTGTTATTGGATTAACATTTAGGTCATATTCGTCCTCCCTAGGCATATTCTTGTCCAATTAGGGATTTTAACCAATCTTGTGCATCCAATAGGTGTGTTTGTGTCATTGGATGATCAATTAGGTCATTTTCGTCCTCCCTAGGCATATTCTTGTCCAATTAGGGTTTTTAACCAATCTTGTGCATCAATAGGTGTGTTTGTGTCATTGGATGATCAATTAGGTCATTTTCGTCCTTCCTAGTCTTATTCTTGTCCATTTAGGGTTTTTAACCAATCTTGTGCATCCAATAAGTTCATTAGTGTCATTGGATGATCAATTAGGTCATTTGCGTCCTCCCTAGGCATGTTCTTGTCCAACTAGGGTTTTTAACCAATCTTGTGCATCCAATAGGTGTGTTTGTGTCATTGGATGATCAATTAGGTCATTTTCGTACTCCGTAGGCTTATTCTTGTCCAATTTGCGTTTTTAACCAATCTTGTGCATCCAATTGGTGTGTTTGTGTCATTGGATGATCAATTAGGTCATTTTCGTCCTCCCTAGGCTTATTCTTGTCCAATTAGGGTTTTTAACCAATCATGTGCATCCAATAGGTGTGTTTGTGTCATTGGATGATCAATTAGGTCATTTTCGTCCTCCCTAGGCTTATTCTTGTCCAATTAGGGTTTTTAACCAATCTTGTACATCCAATAAGTTCATTTGTGTCATTGGATTAACATTTAGGTCATTTTCGTCCTCCCTAGGCATATTCTTGTCCAATTATGGTTTTTAACCAATCTTCTGCATCCAATAGGTGTGTTTTGTGTCATTGGATGATCAATTAGGTCATTTTCGTCCTCCCTAAGCTTATTCTTGTCCAATTAGGGTTTTTAACCAATCTTGTGCATCCAATAAGTTGAGTTGTGTCATTGGATTAACATTTAGGTCATTTTCGTTCTCCCTAGGCTTATTCTTGTCCAATTAGGGTTTTTAACCAATCTTGTGCATCCAATAAGTTCATTTGTGTTATTGGATTAACATTTAGGTCATATTCGTCCTCCCTAGGCATACTCTTGTCCAATTAGGGTTTTTAACCAATCTTGTGCATCCAATAGGTGTGTTTTAGTCATTGGATGATCAATTAAGTCATTTTCGTCCTCCCTAGGCATATTCTTGTCCAATTAGGGTTTTTAACCAATCTTGTGCATCCAATAGGTGTGTTTGTGTCATTGGATGATCAATTAGATCATTTTCGTCCTCCCTAGGCATATTCTTGTCCAATTAGGGTTTTTAACCAATCTTGTGCATCCAATAGGTGTGTTTGTGTCATTGGATGATCAATTAGGTAATTTTCGTCCTCCCTAGGCTTATTCTTGTCCAATTAGGGTTTTTAACCAATCTTGTGTATCCAATAACTTTGTTTGTGTCATTGAATTAATATTTAGGTCATTTTCATCCTCCCTAGGCATATTCTTTTCCAATTAGGGTTTTTAACCAATCTTGTGCATCCAATAGGTGTGTTTGTGTCATTGGAGGATCAATTAGGTCATTTTCGTCCTACCTAGGCATATTCTTGTCCAATTAGGGTTTTTAACCAATCTTGTGCATCCAATAGGTGTGTTTGTGTCATTGGATGATCAATTAGGTCATTTTCGTCCTCCCTAGGCATATTCTTGTCCAATTAGGGTTTTTAACCAATCTTGTGCATCCAATAGGTGTGTTTGTGTCATTGGATGATCAATTAGGTCATTTTTGTCCTCCCTAGGCTTATTCTTGTCCAATTTGGGTTTTTAACCAATCTTGTGCATCCAATAAGTTCATTAGTGTCATTGGATGATCAATTAGGTCATTTTCGTCCTCCCTAGGCATGTTCTTGTCCAACTAGGGTTTTTAACCAATCTTGTGCATCCAATAGGTGTGTTTGTGTCATTGGATGAACAATTAGGTCATTTTCGTCCACCCTAGGCTTATTCTTGTCCAATTAGGGTTTTTAACCAATCTTGTGCATCCAATAAGTTGAGTTGTGTCATTGGATTAACATTTAGGTCATTTTCGTTCTCCCTAGGCTTATTCTTGTCCAATTAGGGTTTTTAACCAATCTTGTGCATCCAATAGGTGTGTTTGTGTCATTGGATGATCAATTAGGGTTTTTAACTAATCTTGTGCATCCAATAAGTTCATTTGTGTCATTGGATGATCAATTAGGTCATTTTCGTCCTCCCTAGGCATATACTTGTCCAATTAGGGTTTTTAACCAATCTTGTGCATCCAATAGGTGTGTTTGTGTCATTGGATGATCAATTAGGTCATTTTCGTCCTCCCTAGGCTTATTCTTGTCCAATTAGGGTTTTTAACCAATCTTGTGCATCCAATAGGTGTGTTTGTGTCATTGGATGATCAATTAGGTCATTTTCGTCCTCCCTAGGCTTATTCTTGTCCAATTAGGGTTTTTAACCAATCTTGTGCATCCAATAGGTGTGTTTGTGTCATTGGATGATCAATTTGCTCATTTTCGTCCTCCCTAGGCTTATTCTTGTCCAATTAGGGTTTTTAACCAATCTTGTGCATCCAATAAGTTTGTTTGTGTCATTGAATTAATATTTAGTTCATTTTCGTCCTCCCTAGGCATCATCTTGTCCAATTAGGGTTTTTAACCAATCTTGTGCATCCAATAGGTGTGTTTGTGTCATTGGATGATCAATTAGGTCATTTTCGTCCTCCCTAGGCTTATTCTTGTCCAATTAGGGTTTTTAACCAATCTTGTGCATCCAATAGGTGTGTTTGTGTCATTGAATTAATATTTAGGTCATTTTCGTCCTCCCTAGGCCTATTCTTGTCCAATTAGGGTTTTTAACCAATCTTGTGCATCCAATAGGTGTGTTTGTGTCATTGGATGATCAATTAGGTCATTTTCGTCCTCCCTAGGCCTATTCTTGTCCAAATAGGGTCTTTACACAATCTTGTGCATCGAATAAGATCATTTGCGTCATTGGATGATCAATTAGATCATTTTCGTCGTCCCTAAGCATATTCTTGTCCAATTAGGGTTTTTGACCAATCTTGTGCATCCAATAGGTGTGTTTGTGTCATTGGATGATCAATTAGGTCATTTTCGTCCTCCCTAGGCTTATTCTTGTCCAATTAGGGTTTCTAACCAATCTTGTGCATCCAATAGGTGTGTTTGTGTCATTGGATTAACATTTAGGTCATTTTCGTCATCCCTAGGCATATTCTTGTCCAATTAGGGTTTTTAACCAATCTTGTGCATCCAATAGGTGTGTTTGTGTCATTGGATGATCAATTAGGTCATTTTCGTCCTCCCTAGGCTTATTCTTGTCCAATTAGGGTTTTTAACCAATCTTGTGCATCCAATAAGTTGAGTAGTGTCATTGGGTTAACATTTAGGTCATTTTCGTCCTCCCTAGGCTTATTCTTGTCCAGTTAGGGTTTTTAACCAATCTTGTGCATCCAATAAGTTCATTTGTGTCATTGGATTAACATTTAGGTCATTTTCGTCATCCCTAGGCATATTCTTGTCCAATTAGGGTTTTTAACCAATCTTGTGCATCCAATAGGTGTGTTTGTGTCATTGGATGATAAATTAGGTTATTTTCATCCTCCCTAGGCTTACTCTTGTCCAATTAGGGTTTTTAACCAATCTTGTGCATCCAATAGGTGTGTTTGTGTCATTGGATGATCAATTAGGTCATTTTCGTCCTCCCTAGGCTTATTCTTGTCCAATTAGGGTTTTTAACCAATCTTGTGCATCCAATAGGTGTGTTTGTGTCATTGGATGATCAATTAGGTCATTTTCGTCCTCCCTAGGCTTATTCTTGTCCAATTAGGGTTTTTAACCAATCTTGTGCATCCAATAGGTGTGTTTGTGTCATTGGATGATCAATTAGGTCATTTTCATCCTCCCTAGGCTTATCCTTGTCCAATTAGGGTTTTTAACCAATGTTGTGCATCCAATAAGTTCGTTTGTGTCATTGAATTAACATTTAGGTCATTTTTGTCCTCCCTAGGTATATTCTTGTCCAATTAGGGTTTTTAACCAATCTTGTGCATCCAATAGGTGTGTTTGTGTCATTGGATGATCAATTAGGTCATTTTCGTCCTCCCTAGGCTTATTCTTGTCCAATTAGGGTTTTAAACCAATCTTGTGCATCCAATAAGTTCATTTGTGTTATTGGATTAACATTTAGGTCATATTCGTCCTCCCTAGGCTTATTCTTTTCCAATTAGGGTTTTTAACCAATCTTGTGCATCCAATAGGTGTGTTTGTGTCATTGGATGATCAATTAGGTCATTTTCGTCCTCCCTAGGCTTATTCTTGTCCAATTAGGGTTTTTAACCAATCTTGTGCATCCAATAGGTGTGTTTGTGTCATTGGATGATCAATTAGGTCATTTACGTCCTCCCTAGGCTTATTATTGTCCAATTAGGGTTTTTTAACCAATCTTGTGCATCCAATAACTTTGTTTGTGTCATTGAATTAATATTTAGGTCATTTTCGTCCTCCCTAGGCATATTCTTGTCCAATTAGGGTTTTTAACCAATCTTGTGCATCCAATAGGTGTGTTTGTGTCATTGGATGATCAATTAGGTCATTTTCGTCCTCCCTAGGCTTATTCTTTTCCAAATAGGGTTTTTAACCAATCTTGTGCATCCAATAAGTTGAGTTGTGTCATTGGATTAACATTTAGGTCATTTTCATTCTCCCTAGGCTTATTCTTGTCCAATTAGGTTTTTAACCAATCTTGTGCATCCAATAAGTTCATTTGTGTCATTGGATTCACATTTAGGTCATTTTCGTCCTCCCTTGGCATATTCTTGTCCAATTAGGGTTTTTAACCAATCTTGTGCATCCAATAGGTGTGTTTATCTCATTGGATGATCAATTAGGTCACTTTGATCCTCCCTAGGCATATTCTTGTCCAATTAGGGTTTTTAACCAATCTTGTGCATCCAATAGGTGTGTTTGTGTCATTGGTTGATCAATTAGGTCATTTTCGTCCTCCATAGGCTTATTCTTGTCCAATTAGGGTTTTTAACCAATCTTGTGCATCCAATAAGTTTGTTTGTGTCATTGAATTAATATTTAGGTCCTTTTGGTCCTCCCTAGGCATATTCTTGTCCAATTAGGGTTTTTAACCAATCTTGTGAATTCAATAGGTGTGTTTGTGTCATTGGATGATCAATTAGGTCATTTTCGTCCACCCTAGGCATATTCTTGTCCAATTAGGGTTTTTAACCAATCTTGTGCATCCAATAAGTTTGTTTGTGTCATTGAATTAATATTTAAGTCATTTTGGTCCTCCCTAGGCATATTCTTGTCCAATTAGGGTTTTTAACCATTCTTGTGAATTCAATAGGTGTGTTTGTGTCATTGGATGATCAATTAGGTCACTTTAATCCTCCATAGGCATATTCTTGTCCAATTAGGGTTTTTAACCAATCTTGTGCATCCAATAGGTGTGTTTGTGTCATTGGATGATCAATTAGGTCATTTTCGTCCTCCATAGGCTTATTCTTGTCCAATTAGGGTTTTTAACCAATCTTGTGCATCCAATAGGTGTGTTTGTGTCATTGGATGATCAATTAGGTCATTTTCGTCCTCCCTAGGCTTATTCTTGTCCAATTAGGGTTTTTAACCAATCTTGTGCATCTAATAGGTGTGTATGTGTCATTGGATGATCAATTAGGTCATTTTGGTCCTCCCTAGGCTTTTTCTTGTCCAATTAGGGTTTTTAACCAATCTTGTGCATCCGATAAGTTTGTTTGTGTCATTAAATTAATAATTAGGTCATTTTCGTCCTCCCTAAGCATATTCTTGTCCAATTAGGGTTTTTAACCAATCTTGTGCATCCAATAGGTGTGTTTGTGTCATTGGATGATCAATTAGGTCATTTTCGTCCTCCCTATGCTTATTCTTGTCCAATTAGGGTTTTTAACCAATCTTGTCCATCCTATAGGTGTGTTTGTGTCATTGGATGATCAATTAGGTCATTTTCGTCCTTTCTATGCTTATTCTTGTCCAATTAGGGTTTTTAACCAATCTTGTGCATCCAATAGGTGTGTTTGTGTCATTGGATGATCAATTAGGTCATTTTCGTCCTCCCTAGGCTTATTCTTGTCCAATTAGGATTTTTAACCAATCTTGTGCATCCAATAGGTGTGTTTGTGTCATTGGATGATCAATTAGGACAATTTCGTCCTTCCTAGGCATATTCTTGTCCAATTACGGTTTTTAACCAATCTTGTGCATCCAATAGGTGTGTTTGTGTCATTGGATGATCAATTAGGTCATTTTCGTCCTCCCTAGGCTTATTCTTGTCCAATTAGGGTTTTTAACCAATCTTGTGCATCCAATAGGTGTGTTTGTGTCATTGGATGATCAATTAGGTGATTTTCGTCCTCCCTAGGCTTATTCTTGTCCAATTAGGGTTTTTAACCAATCTTGTGCATCCAATAAGTTCATTTGTGTCATTGGATTAACATTTATGTCATTTTCGTCCTCCCTAGGCATATTCTTGTCCAATTAGGGTTTTTAACCAATCTTGTGCATCCAATAGGTGTGTTTGTGTCATTGGATGATCAATTAGGTCATTTTCGTCCTTTCTATGCTTATTCTTGTCCAATTTGGGTTTTTATCCAATCTTTTTCATCCAATAGGTGTGTTTGTGTCATTGGATGATCAATTAGGTCATTTTCGTCCTCCCTAGGCATATTCTTGTCCTACTAGGGTTTTTAACCAATCTTGTGCATCCAATAGGTGTGTTTGTGTCATTGGATGATCAATTAGGTCATTTTCGTCCTCCCTAGGCTTATTCTTGTCCAATTAGGGTTTTTAACCAATCTTGTGCATCCAATAGGTGTGTTTGTGTCATTGGATGATCAATTAGGTCATTTTCGTCCTCCCTAGGCTTATTCTTGTCCAATTAGGGTTTTTAACCAATCTTGTGCATCCAACAAGTTTGTTTATGTCATTGAATTAATATTTAATTCATTTTCGTCCTCCCTAGGCATATTCTTGTCCAATTAGGGTTTTTACCCAATCTTTTGCATCCAATAGGTGTGTTTGTGTCATTGGATGATCAATTAGGTCATTTTCGTCCTCCCTAGGCATATTCTTGTCCAATTAGGGTTTTTAACCGATCTTGTGCATCCAATAGGTGTGTTTGTGGCAATGGATGATCAATTTGGTCATTTTCGTCCTCCCTAGGCTTATTCTTGTCCAATTAGGGTTTTTAACCAATCTTGTGCATCCAATAGGTGTGTTTGTGTCATTGGATGATCAATTAGGTCATTTTCGTCCTCCCTAGGCTTATTCTTGTCCAATTAGGGTTTTTAACCAATCTTGTGCATCCAATAAGTTCATTTGTGTCATTGGATTAACATTTAGGTCATTTTCGTCCTCCCTAGGCATATTCTTGTCCAATTAGAGATTTAGACCAATCTTGTGCATCCAATAGGAGTGTTTTTGTCATTGGATGATCAATTAGGTTATTTTCGTCCTCCATAGCCTTATTCATGTCCAATTAGGGTTTTTCACTAATCTTGTGCATCCAATAAGTTCATTTGTGTCATTGGATGATCAATTAGGTCATTTTCGTCCTCCCTAGGCATATTCTTGTCCAATTAGGGTTTTTAACCAATCTTGTGCATCCAATAGGTGTGTTTGTGTCATTGGATGATCAATTAGGTCATTTTCGTCCTCCCTAGGCATATTCTTGTCCAATTAGGGTTTTTAACCAATCTTGTGCATCCAATAGGTGTGTTTGTGTCATTGGATGATCAATTAGGTCATTTTTGTCCTCCCTAGGCATATTCTTGTCCAATTAGGGTTTTTAACCAATCTTGTGCATCCAATAGGTATGTTTGAGTCATTGGATGATCAATTAGGTTATTTTCGTTCTCCCTAGGCATATTCTTGTCCAATTAGGGTTTTTAACCAATCTTGTGCATCCAATAGGTGTGTTTGTGTCATTGGATGATCAATTAGGTCATTTTCGTCCTCCCTAGGCTTATTCTTGTCCAATTAGGGTTTTTAACCAATCTTGCGCATCCAATAAGTTGAGTTGTGTCATTGGATTAACATTTAGGTCATTTTCGTCCTCCCTAGGCTTATTCTTGTCTAATTAGGGTTTTAACCAATCTTGTACAACCAATAGGTGTGTTTGTGTCATTGGATGATCAATTAGGTCATTTTCGTCCTCCATAGGCTTATTCTTGTCCAATTAGGGTTTTTAACCAATCTTGTGCATCCAATAAGTTGAGTTGTGTCATTGGATTAACATTTAGGTCATTTTCGTCCTTCCTAGGCTTATTCTTGTCCAATTAGGGTTTTTAACCAATCTTGTGCATCCAATAAGTTCATTTGTGTCATTGGATTAACATTTAGGTCATTTTCGTCCTCCCTAGGCATATTCTGGTCCAATCAGGATTTTTAACCAATCTTGTGCATCCAATAGGTGTGTTTGTGTCATTGGATGATCAATTAGGTTATTTTCGTCCTCCCTAGGCTTATTCTTGTCCAATTAGGGTTTTTAACCAATCTTGTGCATCCAATAGGTGTGTTTGTGTCATTGGATGATAATTAGGTCATTTTCATTCTCCCTAGGCATATTCTTGTCCAATTAGGGTTTTTAACCAATCTTGTGCATCCAATAGGTGTGTTTGTGTCATTGGATGATCAATTAGGTCATTTACGTCCTCCCTAGGCTTATTCTTGTCCAATTAGGGTTTTTAACCAATCTTGTGCATCCAATAACTTTGTTTGTGTTATTGAATTAATATTAAGGTCATTTTCGTCCTCCCTAGGCATATTCTTGTCCAATTAGGGTTTTTAACCAATCTTGTGCATCCAATAGGTGTGTTTGTGTCATTGGATGATCAATTAGGTCATTTTCGTCCTCCCTAGGCTTATTCTTGTCCAATTAGGGTTTTTAACCAATCTTGTGCATCCAATAGGTGTGTTTGTGTCATTGGATGATCAATTAGGTCATTTACGTCCTCCCTAGGCTTATTCTTGTCCAATTAGGGTTTTTAACCAATCTTGTCCATCCAATAGGTGTGTTTGTGTCATTGGATGATCAATTAGGTCATTTTCGTCCTCCCTAGGCATATTCTTGTCCAATTAGGGTTTTTAACCAATCTTGTGCATCCAATAAGTTGAGTTGTGTCATTGGATGATCAATTAGGTCATTTTCGTCCTCCCAAGGCATGTTCTTGTGCAACTAGGGTTTTTAACCAATCTTGTGCATCCAATAGGTGTGTTTGTGTCATTGGATGATCAATTAGGTCATTTTCGTCCTCCCTAGGCTTATTCTTGTCCAATTAGGGTTTTTAACCAATCTTGTGCATCCAATAAGTTGAGTTGTGTCATTGGATTAACATTTAGGTCATTTTCGTTCTCCCTAAGCTTATTCTTGTCCAGTTAGGGTTTTTAACCAATCGTGTGCATCCAATAAGTTCATTTGTGTTATTGGATTAACATTTAGGTCATATTCGTCCTCCCTAGGCATATTCTTGTCCAATTAGGGTTTTTAACCAATCTTGTGCACCAAATTGGTGTGTTTGTGTCATTGGATGATCAATTAGGTCATTTCCGTCCTCCATAGGCTTATTCTTGTCCAATTAGGGTTTTTAACCAATCTTGTGCATCCAATAAGTTTATTAGTGTCATTGGATGATCAATTAGGTCATTTGCGTCCTCCCTAGGCATGTTCTTGTCCAACTAGGGTTTTTAACCAATCTTGTGCATCCAATAGGTGTGTTTGTGTCATTGGATGATCAATTAGGTCATTTTCGTCCTCGCTAGGCATATTCTTGTCCAATTAGGGGTTTTAACCAATCTTGTGCATCCAATAGGTGTGTTTGTGTCATTGGATGATCAATTAGGTAATTTTCGTCCTCCCTAGGCTTATTCTTGTCCAATTAGGGTTTTTAACCAATCTTGTGCATCCAATAGGTGTGTTTGTGTCATTGGATGATCAATTAGGTCATTTTCGTCCTCCCTAGGCATATTCTTGTCCAATTAGGGTTTTTAACCAATCTTGTGCATCCAATAAGTTGAGTTGTGTCATTGGATGATCAATTAGGTCATTTTCGTCCTCCCAAGGCATGTTCTTGTGCAACTAGGGTTTTTAACCAATCTTGTGCATCCAATAGGTGTGTTTGTGTCATTGGATGATCAATTAGGTCATTTTCGTCCTCCCTAGGCTTATTCTTGTCCAATTTGGGTTTTTAACCAATCTTGTGCATCCAATAAGTTGAGTTGTGTCATTGGATTAACATTTAGGTCATTTTCGTTCTCCCTAAGCTTATTCTTGTCCAGTTAGGGTTTTTAACCAATCGTGTGCATCCAATAAGTTCATTTGTGTTATTGGATTAACATTTAGGTCATATTCGTCCTCCATAGGCTTATTCTTGCCCAATTAGGGTTTTTAACCAATCTTGTGCATCCAATAAGTTCATTAGTGTCATTGGATGATCAATTAGGTCATTTGCGTCCTCCCTAGGCATGTTCTTGTCCAACTAGGGTTTTTAACCAATCTTGTGCATCCAATAGGTGTGTTTGTGTCATTGGATGATCAATTAGGTCATTTTCGTACTCCGTAGGCTTATTCTTGTCCAATTAGGGTTTTTAACCAATCTTGTGCATCCAATAGGTGTGTTTGTGTCATTGGATGATCAATTAGGTCATTTTCGTCCTCCCTAGGCTTATTCTTGTCCAATTAGGGTTTTTAACCAATCTTGTGCATCCAATAAGTTGCGTTGTGTCATAGGATTAACATTTAGGTCATTTTCGTTCTCCCTAGGCTTATTCTTATCCAATTAGGGTTTTTAACCAATCTTGTGCATCCAATAGGTGTGTTTGTGTCATTGGATGATCAATTAGGTCATTTTCGTCCTCCCTAGGCTTATTCTTGTCCAATTAGGGTTTTTAACCAATCTTGTGCATCCAATAGGTGTGTTTGTGTCATTGGATGATCAATTAGGTCATTTTCGTCCTCCCTAGGCTTATTATTGTCCAATTAGGGTTTTTTACCAATCTTGTGCATCCAATAAGTTCATTTGTGTCATTGGATGATCAATTAGGTCATTTTCGTCCTCCCTAGGCATATTCTTGTCCATCTTGGGTTTTAAACCAATCTTGTGCATCCAATAGGTGTGTTTGTGTCATTAGATGATCAATTAGGTCATTTTTGTCCTCCCTAGGCTTATTCTTGTCCAATTAGGGTTTTTAACCAATCTTGTGCATCCAATAGGTGTGTTTGTGTCATTGGATGATCAATTAGGTCATTTTCGTCCTCCCTAGGCTTATTCTTGTCCAATTAGGGTTTTTAACCAATCTTGTGCATCCAATAGGTGTGTTTGTGTCATTGGATGATCAATTAGGTCATTTTCGTCCTCCCTAGGCTTATTCTTGTCCAATTAGGGTTTTTAACCAATCTTGTGCATCCAATAGGTGTGTTTTTGTCATTGGATGATCAATTAGGTCATTTTCTTCCTCCCCAGGCTTATTCTTGTCCAATTAGGGTTTTTAACCAATCTTGTGCATCCAATAGGTGTGTTTGTGTCATTGGATGATCAATTAGGTCATTTTCGTCCTCCCTAGGCTTATTCTTGTCCAATTAGGGTTTTTAACCAATCTTGTGCATCCAATACGTTGAGTTGTGTCATTGGATTAACATTTAGGTCATTTTCGTCCTCCCTAGGCATATTCTTGTCCAATTAGGGTTTTTAACCAATCTTGTGCATCCAATAGGTGTGTTTGTGTCATTGGATGATCAATTAGGTCATTTTCGTCCTCCCTAGGCTTATTCTTGTCCAATTAGGGTTTTTAACCAATCTTGTGCATCCAATAGGTGTGTTTGTGTCATTGGATGATCAATTAGGTCATTTTCGTCCTCCCTAGGCTTATTCTTGTCCAATTAGGGTTTTTAACCATTCTTGTGCATCCAATAGGTGTGTTTGTGTCATTGGATGATCAATTAGGTCATTGTTGTCCTCCCTAGGCTTATTCTTGTCCAATTAGGGTTTTTAACCAATCTTGTGCATCCAATAGGTGTGTTTGTGTCATTGGATGATCAATTAGGTCATTTTCGTCCTCCCTAGGCTTATTCTTGTCCAATTAGGGTTTTTAACCAATCTTGTGCATCCAATAGGTGTGTTTGTGTCATTGGATGATCAATTAGGTCATTTATCGTCCTCCCTAGGCTTATTCTTGTCCAATTAGGGTTTTTAACCAATCTTGTGCATCCAATAGGTTGAGTTGTGTCATTGGATTAACATTTAGGTCATTTTCGTCCTCCCTAGGCATATTCTTGTCCAATTAGGGTTTTTAACCAATCTTGTGCATCCAATAGGTGTGTTTGTGTCATTGGATGATCAATTAGGTCATTTTCGTCCTCCCTAGGCTTATTCTTGTCCAATTAGGGTTTTTAACCAATCTTGTGCATCCAATAAGTGTGTTTGTGTCATTGGATTAACATTTAGGTCATTTTCGTCCTCCCTAGGCATATTCTTGTCCAATTAGGGATTTTAACCAATCTTGTGCATCCAATAGGTGTGTTTGTGTCATTGGATGATCAATTAGGTCATTTTCGTCCTCCCTAGGCATATGCTTGTCTAATTATGGTTTTTAACCAATCTTGTGCATCAATAGGTGTGTTTGTGTCATTGGATGATCAATTAGGTCATTTTCGTCCTTCCTAGGCTTATTCTTGTCCAATTAGGGTTTTTAACCAATCTTGTGCATCCAATAAGTTGAGTTGTGTCATTGGATTAACATTTAGGTCATTTTCGTTCTCCCTAGGCTTATTCTTGTCCAATTAGGGTTTTTAACCAATCTTGTGCATCCAATAAGTTCATTTGTGTTATTGGATTAACATTTAGGTCATATTCGTCCTCCCTAGGCGTATTCTTGTCCAATTAGGGATTTTAACCAATCTTGTGCATCCAATAGGTGTGTTTGTGTCATTGGATGATCAATTAGGTCATTTTCGTCATCCCTAGGCTTATTCGCTTCCAATTAGGGTTTTTAACCAATCTTGTGCATCCAATAAGTTGAGTTGTGTCATTGGATCAACATTTAGGTCATTTACGTTCTCCCTAGGCTTATTCTTGTCCAATTAGGGTTTTTAACCAATCTTGTGCATCCAATAATGTCATTTGTGTTATTGGATTAACATTTAGGTCATATTCGTCCTCCCTAGGCATATTCTTGTCCAATTAGGGTTTTTAACCAATCTTGTGCATCCAATAGGTGTGTTTGTGTCATTGGATAATCAATTAGGTCGTTTTCGTCCTCCATATGTTTATTCTTGTCCAATTAGGGTTTTTAACCAATCTTGTGCATCCAATAAGTTCATTAGTGTCATTGGATGATCAATTAGGTCATTTGCGTCCTCCCTAGGCATGTTCTTGTCCAACTAGGGTTTTTAACCAATCTTGTGCATCCAATAGGTGTGTTTGTGTCATTGGATTATCAATTAGGTCATTTTCGTCCTCCGTAGGCTTATTCTTGTCCAATTAGGGTTTTTAACCAATCTTGTGCATCCAATAGGTGTGTTTGTGTCATTGGATGATCAATTAGGTCATTTTCGTCCTCCCTAGGCTTATTCTTGTCAAATTAGGGTTTTTAATCAATCTTGTGCATCCAATAGGTGTGTTTGTGTCATTGGATGATCAATTAGGTCATTTTCGTCCTCCCTAGGCTTATTCTTGTCCAATTAGGGTTTTTAACCAATCTTGTGCATCCAATAGGTGCGTTTGTGTCATTGGATGATCAATTAGGTCATTTTCGTCCTCCGTAGGCTTATTCTTGTCCAATTAGGGTTTTTAACCAATCTTGTGCATCCAATAGGTGTGTTTGTGTCATTGGATGATCAATTAGGTCATTTTCGTCCTCCCTAGGCTTATTCTTATCCAATTAGGGTTTTTAACCAATCTTGTGCTTCCAATAAGTGGAGTTGTGTCATTTGATTAACATTTAGGTCATTTTCGTCCTCCCTAGGCTTATTCTTATCCAATTAGGGTTTTTAACTAATCTTGTGCATCCAATAAGTTCATTAGTGTCATTCGAAGATCAATTAGGTCATTTTCGTCCTCCCTAGGCATATTCTTGTCCAATTAGGGTTTTTAACCAATCTTGTGCATCCAATAGGTGTGTTTGTGTCATTGGATGATCAATTAGGTCATTTTCGTCCTCCCTAGGCTTATTCCTGTCCAATTAGGGTTTTTAACCAATCTTGTGCATCCAATAAGTTGAGTTGTGTCATTGGATTAACATTTAGGTCATTTTCGTTCTCCCTAGGCTTATTCTTGTCCAATTAGGGTTTTTAACCAATCTTGTGCATCCAATAAGTTCATTTGTGTTATTGGATTAACATTTAGGTCATATTCGTCCTCCCTCGGCATATTCTTGTCCAATTAGGGTTTTTAACCAATCTTGTGCATCAAATAGGTGTGTTTGTGTCATTGGATGATCAATTAAGTCATTTTCGTCCTCCCTAGGCATATTCTTGTCTAGTTAGGGTTTTTAACCAATCTTGTGCATCCAATAGGTGTGTTTGTGTCATTGGATAATCAATTAGGTCATTTTCGTCCTCCCTAGGCTTATTCTTGTCCAATTAGGGTTTTTAACCAATCTTGTGCATCCAATAGGTTGAGTTGTGTCATTGGATTAACATTTAGGTCATTTTCGTTCTCCCTAGGCTTATTCTTGTCCAATTAGGGTTTTTAACCAATCTTGTGCATCCAATAAGTTCATTTGTGTTATTGGATTAACATTTAGGTCATATTCGTCCTCCCTAGGCATATTCTTGTCCAATTAGGGTTTTTAACCAATCTTGTCCATCCAATAGGTGTGTTTGTGTCATTGGATGATCAATTAGGTCATTTTCGTCCTCCCTAGCCTTATTCTTGTCCAATTAGGGTTTTTAACCAATCTTGTGCATCCAATAGGTGTGTTTGTGTCATTGGATGATCAATTAGGTCATTTTCGTCCTCCGTAGGCTTATTCTTGTCCAATTAGGGTTTTTAACCAATCTTGTGCATCCAATAGGTGTGTTTGTGTCATTGGATGATCAATTAGGTCATTTTCGTCCTCCCTAGGCTTATTCTTGTCCAATTAGGGTTTTTAACCAATCTAGTGCTGCCAATAAGTTCATTTGTGTCATTGGATGATCAATTAGGTCATTTTCGTCCTCCCTAGGCTTATTCTTGTCCAACTAGGGTTTTTAACCAATCTTGTGCATCCAATAGGTGTGTTTGTGTCATTGGATGATCAATTAGGTCATTTTCGTCCTTCCTAGGCTTATTCTTGTCCAATTAGGGTTTTTAACCAATCTTGTGCATCCAATAAGTTGAGTTGTGTCATTGGATTAACATTTAGGTCATTTTCGTTCTCCCTAGGCTTATTCTTGTCCAATTAGGGTTTTTAACCAATCTTGTGCATCCAATAGGTCTGTTTGTGTCATTGGATGATCAATTAGGTCATTTTCGTCCTCCCTAGGCATATTCTTGTCCAATTAGGGTTTTTAACCAATCTTGTGCATCCAATAGGTGTGTTTGTGTCATTGGATGATCAATTAGGTCATTTTCGTCCTACGTAGGCTTATTCTTGTCCAATTAGGGTTTTTAACCAATCTTGTGCATCCAATAGGTGTGTTTGTGTCATTGGATGATCAATTAGGTCATTTTCGTCCTCCGTAGGCTTATTCTTGTCCAATTAGGGTTTTTAACCAATCTTGTACATCCAATAAGTTCATTTGTGTCATTGGATTAACATTTAGGTCATTTTCGTCCTCCCTAGGCATATTCTTGTCCAATTAGGGATTTTAACCAATCTTGTGCATCCAATAGGTGTGTTTGTGTCATTGGATGATCAATTAGGTCATTTTCGTCCTCCCTAGGCATATGCTTGTCTAATTATGGTTTTTAACCAATCTTGTGCATCAATAGGTGTGTTTGTGTCATTGGATGATCAATTAGGTCATTTTCGTCCTTCCTAGGCTTATTCTTGTCCAATTAGGGTTTTTAACCAATCTTGTGCATCCAATAAGTTGAGTTGTGTCATTGGATTAACATTTAGGTCATTTTCGTTCTCCCTAGGCTTATTCTTGTCCAATTAGGGTTTTTAACCAATCTTGTGCATCCAATAAGTTCATTTGTGTTATTGGATTAACATTTAGGTCATATTCGTCCTCCCTAAGCATATTCTTGTCCAATTAGGGTTTTTAACCAATCTTGTGCATCCAATAGGTGTGTTTGTGTCATTGGATGATCAATTAGGTTATTTTCATCCTCCCTAGGCATATTCTTATCCAATTAGGGTTTTTAACCAATCTTGTTCATCCAATAGGTGAGTTTGTGTCATTGGATGATCAATTAGGTCATTTTCGTCCTCCCTAGGCTTATTCTTGTCCAATTAGGGTTTTTAACCAATCTTGTGCGTCCAATAAATTGATTTGTGTCATTGGATTAACATTTAGGTCATTTTCATTCTCCCTAGGCTTATTCTTGTCCAATTAGGGTTTTTAACCAATCTTGTTCATCCAATAAGTTCATTTGTGTCATTGGATTCACATTTATGTCATATTCGACCTCCCTAGGCATATTCTTGTCCAATTAGGGTTTTTAACCAATCTTGTGCATCCAATAGGTGTGTTTGTGTCATTGGATGATCAATTAGGTCATTTTCGTCCTCCCTAGGCTTATTCTTGTCCAATTAGGGTTTTTAACCAATCTTGTGCAACCAATAGGTGTGTTTGTGTCATTGGATAATCAATTAGGTCATTTTCGCCCTCCATAGGCTTATTCTTGTCCAATTAGGGTTTTTAACCAATCTTGTGCATCCAATAAGTTCATTAGTGTCATTGGATGATCAATTAGGTCATTTGCGTCCTCCCTAGGCATGTTCTTGTCCAACTAGGGTTTTTAACCAATCTTGTGCATCCAATAGGTGTGTTTGTGTCATTGGATGATCAATTAGGTCATTTTCGTCCTCCGTAGGCTTATTCTTGTCCAATTAGGGTTTTTAACCAATCTTGTGCAACCAATAGGTGTGTTTGTGTCATTGGATGATCAATTAGGTCATTTTCGTCCTCCGTAGGCTTATTCTTGTCCAATTAGGGTTTTTAACCAATCTTGTACATCCAATAAGTTCATTTGTGTCATTGGATTAACATTTAGGTCATTTTCGTCCTCCCTAGGCATATTCTTGTCCAATTAGGGATTTTAACCAATCTTGTGCATCCAATAGGTGTGTTTGTGTCATTGGATGATCAATTAGGTCATTTTCGTCCTCCCTAGGCATATGCTTGTCTAATTAGGGTTTTTAACCAATCTTGTGCATCAATAGGTGTGTTTGTGTCATTGGATGATCAATTAGGTCATTTTCGTCCTTCCTAGGCTTATTCTTGTCCAATTAGGGTTTTTAACCAATCTTGTGCATCCAATAAGTTGAGTTGTGTCATTGGATTA
>JBBPBR010001426.1:0-35894 GCA_037974775.1 Cicer pinnatifidum | reverse complement strand
AATTGATCATCCAATGACAAAAACACACCTATTGGATGCACAAGATTGGTTAAAAACCCTAATTGGAGAAGAATATGCCTAGGGAGGACGAAAATGACCTAATTGATCATCCAATGACACAAACACACCTATTGGATGCACAAGACTGGTTAAAAACCCTAATTGGACAAGAATAAGCCTAGGGAGAACGAAAATGACCTAAATGTTAATCCAATGACACAACTCAACTTATTGGATGCACAAGATTGGTTAAAAACCCTAATTGGACAAGAATAAGCCTAGGGAGGACGAAAATGACCTAATTGATCCTCCAATGACACAAACACACCTATTGGAGGCACAAGATTGGTTAAAAACCCTAGTTGGACAAGAATAAGCCTAGGGAGGACGAAAATGACCTAATTGATCATTCAATGACACAAATGAACTTATTGGATGCACAAGATTGGTTAAAAACCCTAATTGGACAAGAATAAGCCTAGGGAGGACGAAAATGACCTAATTGATCATCCAATGACACAAACACACCTATTGGATGCAAGAGATTGGTTAAAAACCCTAATTGGACAAGAATATGCCTAGGGAGGACGAAAATGACCTAAATATTAATTCAATGACATAAATTTATTGGATGCACAAAATTTGTTAAAAACCCTAATTGGACAAGAATATGCCTAGGGAGGACGAAAATGACCTAATTGATCATCCAATGACACAAACACACCTATTGGATGCACAAGATTGGTTAAAAACCCTAATTGGACAAGAATATGCCTAGGGAGGACGAAAATGACCTAAATATTAATTCAATGACATAAACAAACTTATTGGATGCACAAGATTGGTTAAAAACCCTAATTGGACAAGAATAAGCCTAGGGAGGACAAAAATGACCTAAATGATCATCCAATGTCACAAACACACCTATTGGAAGCACAAGATTGGTTAAAAACCCTAATTGGACAAGAATATGCCTCGGGAGGACGAAAATGACCTAAATGTTAATCCAATGACACAAATGAACTTATTGGATGCACAAGATTGGATAAAAACCCTAATTGGACATGAATAAGCCTAGGGAGGACGAAAATGACCTAATTGATCATCCAATGACACAAATGAACTTATTGGATGCACAAGATTGGTTAAAAACCCTTATTGGACAAGAATAAGCCTAGGGAGGACGAAAATGACCTAATTGATCTTCCAATGACACAAACACACCTATTGGATGCACAAGATTGGTTAAAAACCCTAATTGGACAAGAATAAGCCTAGGGAGGACGAAAATGACCTAATAGATCATCCAATGACACAAACACACCTATTGGATGCACAAGATTGGTTAAAAACCCTAATTGGACAAGAATAAGCCTAGGGAGGACAAAAATGTCCTAATTGATCATCCAATGACACAAACACACCTATTGGATGCACAAGATTGGTTAAAAACCCTAATTGGACAAGAATATGCCTAGGGAGGACGAAAATGACCTAAATATTAATTCAATGACACAAACAAACTTATCGAATGCACAAGATTGGTTAAAAACCCTAATTGGACAAGAATAAGCCTAGGGAGGACGAAAATGACCTAATAGATCATCCAATGACACAAACACACCTATTGGATGCACAAGATTGGTTAAAAACCCTAATTGGACAAGAATATGCCTAGGGAGGACGAAAATGACCTAAATATTAATTCAATGACATAAACAAACTTGTTGGATGCACAAGATTGGTTAAAAACCCTAATTGGACAAGAATAAGCCAAGGGAGGACGAAATTGACCTAATTGATCATCCAATGACACAAACACACCTATTGGAAGCACAAGATTGGTTAAAAACCCTAATTGGACAAGAATATGCCTAGGGAGGACGAAAATGACCTAAATGTTAATCCAATGACACAAACGAACCTATTGGATGCACAAGATTGGTTAAAAACCCTAATTGGACAAGAATATGCCTAGGGAGGACGAAAATGACCTAATTGATCATCCAATGACACAAACACACCTATTGGATGCACAAGATTGGTTAAAAACCCTAATTGGACAAGAATATGCCTAGGGAGGACGAAAATGACCTAAATGTTAATGATAATGACACAAATGAACGTATTGGATGCACAAGATTGGTTAAAAACCCTAATTGGACAAGAATAAGCCTAGGGAGGATGAAAATGACCTAATTGATCATCCAATGACACAAACACACCTATTGGATGCACAAGATTGGTAAAAAACACTAATTGGACAAGAATATGCCTAGGGAGGACGAAAATGACCTAATTGATCATCCAATGACACAAACACACCTATTGGATGCACAAGATTGGTTAAAAACCCTAATTGGACAAGAATATGCCTAGGGAGGACGAAAATTACCTAATTGATCATCCAATGACACAAATGAACTTATTGGATGCACAAGATTTGTTAAAAACCCTAATTGGACAAGAATATGCCTAGGGAGGACGAAAATGACCTAATTGATCATCCAATGACACAAACACACCTATTGGATGCACAAGATTGGTTAAAAACCCTAATTGGACAAGAATATGCCTAGGGAGGACGAAAATGACATAATTGATCATCCAATGACACAAGCACACCTATTAGAAGCACAAGATTGGTTAAAAACCCTAATTGGACAAGAATATGCCTAGGGAGGACGAAAATGACCTAATTGATCATCCAATGACACAAACACACCTATTGGATGCACAAGATTGGTTAAAAACCCTAATTGGACAAGAATATGCCTAGGGAGGACGAATATGACCTAAATGTTAATCCAATAACACAAATGAACCTATTGGATGCACAAGATTGGTTAAAAACCCTAATTGGACAAGAATAAGCCTAGGGAGGACGAAAATAACCTATTTGATCATCCAATGACACAAACACACCTATTGGATGCACAAGATTGGTTAAAAACCCTAACTGGACAAGAATATGCCTAGGGAGGACGAAAATGACCTAATTGATTATCCAATGACACAAACACACCTATTGGATGCACGAGATTGGTTAAAAACCCTAATTGGACAAGAATATGCCTAGGGAGGACGAAAATGACCCAATTGATCATCCAATGACACAAATACACCTATTGGATGCACAAGATTGGTTAAAAACCCTAATTGGACAAGAATATGCCTAGGGAGGACGAATATGACCTAAATGTTAATCCAATAACACAAATGAACTTATTGGATGCACAAGATTGGTTAAAAACCCTAATTGGACAAGAATAAGCCTAGGGAGGACGAAAATAACCTATTTGATCATCCAATGACACAAACACACCTATTGGATGCACAAGATTGGTTAAAAACCCTAGTAGGACAAGAACATGCCTAGGGAGGACGAAAATGACCTAATTGATCATCCAATGACACTAATGAACTTATTGGATGCACAAGATTGGTTAAAAACCCTAACTGGACAAGAATATGCCTAGGGAGGACGAAAATGACCTAATTGATCATCCAATGACACAAACACACCTATTGGATGCACAAGATTGGTTAAAAACCCTAATTGGACAAGAATATGCCTAGGGAGGACGAATATGACCTAAATGTTAATCCAATAACACAAATGAACTTATTGGATGCACAAGATTGGTTAAAAACCCTAATTGGACAAGAATAAGCCTAGGGAGAACGAAATTGACCTAAATGTTAATCCAATGAAACAAATAAACTTATTGGATGCACAAGATTGGTTAAAAACCCTAATTGGACAAGAATAAGCCTAGGGAGGACGAAAATGACCTAATTGATCATCCAATGACACAAACACACCTATTGGATGCACAAGATTGGTTAAAAACCCTAATTGGACAAGTATAAGCCTAGGGAGAACGAAAATGACCTAAATGTTAATCCAATGACACAACTCAACTTATTGGATGCACAAGATTGGTTAAAAACCCTAATTGGACAAGAATAAGCCTAGGGAGGACGAAAATGACCTAATTGATCATCCAATGACACAAACACACCTATTGGATGCACAAGATTGGTTAAAAACCCTAATTGGACAAGAATAAGCCTAGGGAGGACGAAAATGACCTAATTGATAATACAATGACACAAACACACCTATTGGATGCACAAGATTGGTTAAAAACCCTAATTGGACAAGAATAAACCTAGGGAGGACGAAAATGACCTAATTGATCATCCAATGACACAAACACACCTATTGGATGCACAAGATTGGTTAAAAACCCTAATTGGACAAGAATAAGCCTACGGAGGACGAAAATGACCTAATTGATAATCCAATGACACAAACACACCTATTGGATGCACAAGATTGGTTAAAAACCCTAGTTGGACAAGAACATGCCTAGGGAGGACGCAAATGACCTAATTGATCATCCAATGACACTAATGAACTTATTGGATGCACAAGATTGGTTAAAAACCCTAATTGGACAAGAATAAGCCTAGGAAGGACGAAAATGACCTAATTGATCATCCAATGACACAAACACACCTATTGATGCACAAGATTGGTTAAAAACCCTAATTGGACAAGAATATGCCTAGGGAGGACGAAAATGACCTAATTGATCATCCAATGACACAAACACACCTATTGGATGCACAAGATTGGTTAAAATCCCTAATTGGACAAGAATATGCCTAGGGAGGACGAAATTGACCTAAATGTTAATCCAATGACACAAATGAACTTATTGGATGTACAAGATTGGTTAAAAACCCTAATTGGACAAGAATAAGCCTAGGAAGGACGAAAATGACCTAATTGATCATCCAATGACACAAACACACCTATTGATGCACAAGATTGGTTAAAAACCCTAATTGGACAAGAATAAGCCTAGGGAGAACGAAAATGACCTAAATGTTAATCCAATGACACAACTCAACTTATGGGATGCACAAGATTGGTTAAAAACCCTAATTGGAAGAGAATAAGCCTAGGGAGGACGAAAATGATCTAATTGATCATCCAATGACACAAACACACCTATTGGATGCACAAGATTGGTTAAAAACCCTAATTGCACAAGAATATGCCTAGGGAGGACGAAAATGACCTAAATGTTAATCCAATGACACAAATGAACTTATTGGATGTACAAGATTGGTTAAAAACCCTAATTGGACAAGAATAAGCCTAGGGAGGACGAAAATGACCTAATTGATCATCCAATGACACAAACACACCTATTGGATGCACAAGATTGGTTAAAAACCCTAATTGGACAAGAATAAGCCTACGGAGTACGAAAATGACCTAATTAATCATCTAATGACACAAACACACCTATTGGATGCACAAGATTGGTTAAAAACCCTAGTTGGACAAGAACATGCCTAGGGAGGACGCAAATGACCTAATTGATCATCCAATGACACTAATGAACTTATTGGATGCACAAGATTGGTTAAAAACCCTAATTGGACAAGAATAAGCCTATGGAGGACGGAAATGACCTAATTGATCATCCAATGACACAAACACACCTATTGGATGCACAAGATTGGTTAAAAACCCTAATTGGACAAGAATATGCCTAGGGAGGACGAATATGACCTAAATGTTAATCCAATAACACAAATGAACTTATTGGATGCACACGATTGGTTAAAAACCCTAATTGGACAAGAATAATCCTAGGGAGAACGAAAATGACCTAAATGTTAATCCAATGACACAACTCAACTTATTGGATGCACAAGATTGGTTAAAAACCCTAATTGGACAAGAATAAGCCTAGGGAGGACGAAAATGACCTAATTGATCATCCAATGACACAAACACACCTATTGGATGCACAAGATTGGTTAAAAACCTTAGTTGGACAAGAATAAGCCTAGGGAGGACGAAAATGACCTAAATGTTAATTCAATGACACAACTCAACTTATTGGATGCACAAGATTGGTTAAAAACCCTAATTGGACAAGAATAAGCCTAGGGAGGACGAAAATGACCTAATTGATCATCCAATGACACAAACACACCTATTGGATGCACAAGATTGGTTAAAAACCCTAATTGGACAAGAATAAGCCTAGGGAGAATGAAAATGACCTAAATGTAATCCAATGACACAACTCAACTTATTGGATGCACAAGATTGGTTAAAAACCCTAATTGGACAAGAATAAGCCTAGGGAGGACGAAAATGACCTAATTGATCATCCAATGACACAAACACACCTATTGGATGCACAAGATTGGTTAAAAACCATAGTTGGACCTGAACATGCCTAGGGAGGACGAAAATGACCTAATTGATCATCCATTGACACTAATGAACTTAATGGATGCACAAGATTGGTTAAAAACCCTAATTAGACAAGAATAAGCCTAGGGAGGACAAAAATGACCTAATTGATCATCCATTGACACAAACACACCTATTGGATGCACAAGATTGGTTAAAAACCCTAATTGGACAAGAATAAGCATAGGGAGGACAATATTAACCTAATTGATCATCCATTGACACAAACACACCTATTGGATGCACAAGATTGGTTAAAAACCCTAATTGGACAATAATAAGCCTAGGGAGGACGAAAATGACCTAATTGATCATCCAATGACACAAACACACCTATTGGATGCACAAGATTGGTTAAAAACCCTAATTGGACAAGAATAAGCCTAGGGAGGACGAAAATGACCTAATTGATCATTCAATGACAAAAACACACCTATTGGATGCACAAGATTGGTTAAAAACCCTAATTGGATAAGAATATGGTTAGGGAGAACAAAAATGACCTAAATGTTAATCCAATGACACAACTCAACTTATTGGATGCACAAGATTGGTTAAAAACCCTAATTGGACAAGAATAAGCCTAGGGAGGACGAAAATGACCTAATTGATCATCCAATGACACAAACACACCTATTGGATGCACAAGATTGGTTAAAAACCCTAGTTGGACAAGAACATGCCTAGGGTGGACGAAAATGACCTAAATATTAATTCAATGACACAAACAAAGTTATTGGATGCACAAGATTGATTAAAAACCCTAATTCGACAAGAATAAGCCTAGGGAGGACGAAAATGACCTAATTGATCATCCAATGACACAAACACACCTATTGGAAGCACAAGATTGGTCAAAAACCCTAATTGGACAAGAATATGCCTAGGGAGGATGAAAATGACCTTAATGTTAATCCAACGACACAAATGAACTTATTGGATGCACAAGATTGATTAAAAACCCTAATTGGACAAGAATAAGCCTAGGGAGGACGAAAATGACCTAATTGATCATCCAATGACACAAACACACCTATTGGATGCACAAGATTGGTTAAAAACCCTAATTGGACAAGAATATTCCTAGGGAGGATGAAAATGACCTAAATATTAATTCAATGACACAATCAAAGTTATTGGATGAACAAGATTGGTTAAAAACCCTAATTGGACAAGAATAAGCCTAGGGAGGACGAAAATGACCTGATTGATCATCCAATGACACAAACACATCTATTGGATGCACAAGATTGGTTAAAAACCCTAATTGGACAAGAATAAGCCTAAGGAGGACGAAAATGACCTAATTGATCATCCAATGACACAAACACACCTATTGGATGCACAAGATTGGTTAAAAACCCTAATTGGACAACAATAAGCCTAGGGAGGATGAAAATGACCTAATTGATCATCCATTGCCACAAACACACCTATTGGATGCACAAGATTGGTTAAAAACCCTAATTGGACAAGAATATGCCTAGGGAGGACGAAAATGACCTAATTGGTCATCCAATGACACAAACACACCTATTGGATGCACAAGATTGGTTAAAAACCCTAATTGGACAAGAATATTCCTAGGGAGGATGAAAATAACCTAATTGATCATCCAATGACACAAACACACCTATTGGATGCACAAGATTGGTTAAAAACCCTAATTGGACAAGAATATGCCTAGGGAGGACGAAAATGACCTAATTGATCATCCAATGACACAAACACACCTATTGGATGCACAAGATTGGTTAAAAACCCTAATTGGACAAGAATATGCCTAGGGAGGACGAAAATGACCTAAATATTAATTCAATGACACAAACAAACTTATTGGATGCACAAGATTGGTTAAAAACCCTAATTGGATAATAATATGCCTAGGGAGGACGAAAATGACCTAATTGATCATCCAATGACACTAATGAACTTATTGGATGCACAAGATTGGTTAAAAACCCTAATTGGACAAGAATAAGCCTAGGGAGGACGAAAATGACCTAATTGATCATCCAATGACACAAACACACCTATTGGATGCACAAGATTGGTTAAAAACCCTAATTGGACAAGAATATGCCTAGGGAGGACGAAAATGACCTAATTGATCATCCAATGACACAAACACACCTATTGGATGCACAAGATTCGTTAAAAACCCTAATTGGACAAGAATATGCATAGGGAGGACGAAAATGACCTAATTGATCATCCAATGACACAAACACACCTATTGGATGCTCAAGATTCGTTAAAAACCCTAATTGGACAAGAATATGCCTAGGGAGGACGAAAATGACCTAATTGATCATCCAATGACACAAACACACCTATTGGATGCACAAGATTGGTTAAAAACCCTAATTGGACAAGAATATGCCTAGGGAGGACGAAAATGACCTAATTGATCATCCAATGACACAAACACACCTATTGGATGCACAAGATTGGTTAAAAACCCTAATTGGACAAGAATATGCCTAAGGAGGACGAAAATGACCTAAATATTAATTTAATGACACAAACAAACTTATTGGATGCACAAGATTGGTTAAAAACCCTAATTGGACAAGAATAAGCCTAGGGAGGACGAAAATGACCTAATTGATCATCCAATGACACAAACACACCTATTGGATGCACAAGATTTGTTTAAAACCCTAGTTGGACAAGAACATGCCTAGGGAGGACGAAAATGACCTAATTGATCATCCAATGACACTAATGAACTTATTGGATGCACAAGATTGGTTAAAAACCCTAATTGGACAAGAATAAGCCTAGGGAGGACGAAAATGACCTAATTGATCATCCAATGACACAAACACACCTATTGGATGCACAAGATTGGTTAAAAACCATAACTGGACAAGAATATGCCTAGGGAGGACGAAAATGACCTAATTGATCATCCAATGACACTAATGAACTTATTGGATGCACAAGATTGGTTAAAAACCCTAATTGGACAAGAATAAGCCTAGGGAGGACGAAAATGACCTAATTGATCATCCAATGACACAAACACACCTATTGGATGCACAAGACTGGTTAAAAACCCTAGTTGGACAAGAACATGCCTAGGGAGGACGAAAATGACCTAATTGATCATCCAATGACACTAATGAACTTATTGGATGCACAAGATTGGTTAAAAACCCTAATTGGACAAGAATAAGCCTAGGGAGGACGAAAATGACCTAATTGATCATCCAATGACACAAACACACCTATTGGATGCACAAGATTGGTTAAAAACCCTAATTGGACAAGAATAAGCCTACGGAGTACGAAAATGACCTAATTGATCATCCAATGACACAAACACACCTATTGGATGCACAAGATTGGTTAAAAACCCTAGTTGGACAAGAACATGCCTAGGGAGGACGCAAATGACCTAATTGATCATCCAATGACACTAATGAACTTATTGGATGCACAAGATTGGTTAAAAACCCTAATTGGGCAAGAATAAGCCTATGGAGGACGAATATGACCTAAATGTTAATCCAATAACACAAATGAACTTATTGGATGCACACGATTGGTTAAAAACCCTAACTGGACAAGAATAAGCTTAGGGAGAACGAAAATGACCTAAATGTTAATCCAATGACACAACTCAACTTATTGGATGCACAAGATTGGTTAAAAACCCAAATTGGACAAGAATAAGCCTAGGGAGGACGAAAATGACCTAATTGATCATCCAATGACACAAACACACCTATTGGATGCACAAGATTGGTTAAAAACCCTAGTTGCACAAGAACATGCCTTGGGAGGACGAAAATGACCTAATTGATCATCCAATGACACAACTCAACTTATTGGATGCACAAGATTGGTTAAAAACCCTAATTGGACAAGAATATGCCTAGGGAGGACGAAAATGACCTAATTGATCATCCAATGACACAAACACACCTATTGGATGCACAAGATTGGTTAAAAACCCTAATTGGACAAGAATAAGCCTAGGGAGGACGAAAATTACCTAATTGATCATCCAATGACACAAACACACCTATTGGATGCACAAGATTGGTTAAAACCCCTAATTGGACAAGAATATGCCTAGCGAGGACGAAAATGACCTAATTGATCATCCAATGACACAAACACACCTATTGGATGCACAAGATTGGTTAAAAACCCTAGTTGGACAAGAACATGCCTAGGGAGGACGCAAATGACCTAATTGATCATCCAATGACACTAATAAACTTATTGGATGCACAAGATTGGTTAAAAACCCTAATTGGACAAGAATAAGCCTATGGAGGACGGAAATGACCTAATTGATCATCCAATGACACAAACACACCAATTTGGTGCACAAGATTGGTTAAAAACCCTAATTGGACAAGAATATGCCTAGGGAGGACGAATATGACCTAAATGTTAATCCAATAACACAAATGAACTTATTGGATGCACACGATTGGTTAAAAACCCTAACTGGACAAGAATAAGCTTAGGGAGAACGAAAATGACCTAAATGTTAATCCAATGACACAACTCAACTTATTGGATGCACAAGATTGGTTAAAAACCCTAATTGGACAAGAATAAGCCTAGGGAGGACGAAAATGACCTAATTGATCATCCAATGACACAAACACACCTATTGGATGCACAAGATTGGTTAAAAACCCTAGTTGCACAAGAACATGCCTTGGGAGGACGAAAATGACCTAATTGATCATCCAATGACACTAATGAACTTATTGGATGCAAAAGATTGGTTAAAAACCCTAATTGGACAAGAATAAGCCTAGGGAGGACGAAAATGACCTAATTGATCATCCAATGACACAAACACACCTATTGGAGCACAAGATTGGTTAAAAACCCTGATTGGACAAGAATAAGCCTACGGAGTACGAAAATGACCTAATTGATCATCCAATGACACAAACACACCTATTGGATGCACAAGATTGGTTAAAAACCCTAGCTGGACAAGAACATGCCTAGGGAGGACGCAAATGACCTAATTGATCATCCAATGACACTAATGAACTTATTGGATGCACAAGATTGGTTAAAAACCCTAATTGGACAAGAATAAGCCTATGGAGGACGGAAATGACCTAATTGATCATCCAATGACACAAACACACCTATTGGATGCACAAGATTGGTTAAAAACCCTAATTGGACAAGAATATGCCTAGGGAGGACGAATATGACCTAAATGTTAATCCAATAACATAAATGAACTTATTGGATCCACACGATTGGTTAAAAACCCTAATTGGACAAGAATAAGCCTAGGGAGAACGAAAATGACCTAAATGTTAATCCAATGACACAACTCAACTTATTGGATGCACAAGATTGGTTAAAAACCCTAATTGGACAAGAATAAGCCTAGGGAGGACGAAAATGACCTAATTGATCATCCAATGACACAAACACACCTATTGGATGCACAAGATTGGTTAAAAACCCTAATTGGACAAGAATATGCATAGGAAGGACGAAAATGACCTAAATATTAATTCAATGACACAAACAAAGTTATTTGATGCACAAGATTGGTTAAAAACCCTAATTGGACAAGAATAAGCCTAGGGAGGACGTAAATGACGTAATTGATCATCCTATGACACAAACACACCTATTGGATGCACAAGATTGGTTAAAAACCCTAATTGGACAAGAATATGCATAGGAAGGACGAAAATGACCTAAATATTAATTCAATGACACAAACAAAGTTATTGGATGCACAAGATTGGTTAAAAACCCTAATTGGACAAGAATAAGCCTAGGGAGGACGTAAATGACGTAATTGATCATCCTATGACACAAACACACCTATTGGATGCACAAGATTGGTTAAAAACCCTAATTGGACAAGAATATGTCTAGGGAGGACGAAAATGACCTAATTGATCATCCAACGACACAAACACCCCTATTGGATGCACAAGATTGGTTAAAAACCCTAATTGGACAAGAATAAGCCTAGGGAGGACGAAAATGACCTAATTGATCATCCAATGACATAAACACACCTATTGGATGCACAAGATTGGTTAAAAACCCTAATTGGACAAGAATAAGCCTAGGGAGGTCGAAAATGGCCTAATTGATCATCCAATGACACAAACACACCTATTGGATGCACAAGATTGGTTAAAAACCCTAATTGGACAAGAATATGCCTAGGGAGGACGAAAATGACATAAATATTAATTCAATGACACAAACAAAGTTATTGGATGCACAAGATTGGTAAAAAACCCTAATTGGACAAGAATAAGCCTAGGGAGGACGAAAATGGCCTAATTGATCATCCTATGACACAAACACACCTATTGGAAGCACAAGATTGGTTAAAAACCCTAATTGGACAAGAATATGCCTAGGGAGGACGAAAATGACCTAAATGTTAATCCAATGACACAAATGCGCTTATTGGATGCACAAGATTGGTTAAAAACCCTAATTGGACAAGAATAAGCCTAGGGAGGACGAAAATGACCTAATTGATCATCCAATGACACAAACACACCTATTGGATGCACAAGATTGGTTAAAAACCCTAGTTGGACAAGAACATGCATAGGGAGGACGAAAATGACCTTAGTGATCATCCAATGACACTAATGAACTTATTGGATGCACAAGATTGGTTAAAAACCCTAATTGGACAAGAATAAGCCTAGGGAGGACGAAAATGACCTAATTGATCATCCAATGACACAAACACACCTATTGGATGCACAAGATTGGTTAAAAACCCTAATTGGACAAGAATATGCCTAGGGAGGACGAAAATGACCTAATTGATCATCCAATGACACAAACACACCTATTGGATGCACAAGATTGGTTAAAAACCCTAATTGGACAAGAATATGCCTAGGGAGGACGAATATGACCTAAATGTTAATCCAATAACACAAATGAACTTATTGGATGCAAAAGATTGGTTAAAAACCCTAATTGGACAACAATAAGCCTAGGGAGAACGAAAATGACCTAAATCTTAATCCAATGACACAACTCAACTTATTGGATGCACAAGATTGGTTAAAAACCCTAATTGGACAAGAATAAGCCTAGGGAGGACGAAAATGACCTAATTGATCATCCAATGACACAAACACACCTATTGGATGCACAAGATTGGTTAAAAACCCTAATTGGACAAGAATAAGCCTACGGAGTACGAAAATGACCTAATTGATCATCCAATGACACAAACACACCTATTGGATGCACAAGATTGGTTAAAAACCCTAGTTGGACAAGAACATGCCTAGGGAGGACGAAAATGACCTAATTGATCATCCAATGACACTAAGGAACTTATTGGATGCACAAGATTGGTTAAAAACCCTAATTGGACAAGAATAAGCCTAGGGAGGACGAAAATGACCTAATTGATCATCCAATGACACAAACACACCTATTGGATGCACAAGATTGGTTAAAAACCATAATTTGACAAGAATAAGCTTAGGGAGGACGAAAATGACCTAAATATTAATTCAATGACACAAACAAACTTATTGGATGCACAAGATTGGTTAAAAACCCTAATTGGACAAGAATAAGCCTAGGGAGGACGAAAATGACCTAATTGATCATCCAATGACACAAACACACCTATTGGATGCACAAGATTGGTTAAAAACCCTAGTTGGACAAGAACATGCCCAAGGAGGACGAAAATGACCTAATTGATCATCCAATGACACTAATGAACTTATTGGATGCACAAGATTGGTTAAAAACCCTAATTGGACAAGAATAAGCCTAGGGAGGACGAAAATGACCTAATTGATCATCCAATGACACAAACACACCTATTGGATGCACAAGATTGGTTAAAAACCCTAATTGGACAAGAATAAGCCTAGGGAGGACGAAAATGACCTAATTGTTCATCCAATGACACAAACACACCTATTGGATGCACAAAATTGGTTAAAAACCCTAATTGGACAAGAATAAGCCTAGGGAGGACGAAAATGACCTAATTGTTCATCCAATGACACAAACACACCTATTGGATGCACAAGATTGGTTAAAAACCCTAGTTGGACAAGAACATGCCTAGAGAGGACGAAAATGACCTAATTGATCATCCAATGACACTAATGAACTTATTGGATGCACAAGATTGGTTAAAAACCCTAATTGGACAAGAATAAGCCTAGGGAGGACGAAAATGACCTAATTGATCATCCAATGACACAAACACACCTATTGGATGCACAAGATTGGTTAAAAACCCTAATTGGACAAGAATAAGCCTAGGGAGGACGAAAATGACCTAATTGATCATCCAATGACACAAACACACCTATTGGATGCACAAGATTGGTTAAAAACCCTAGTTGGACAAGAACATGCCTTGGGAGGACGAAAATGACCCAATTGATCATCCAATGACACTAATGAACTTATTGGATGCACAAGATTGGTTAAAAACCCTAATTGGACAAGAATAAGCCTAGGGAGGACGAAAATGACCTAATTGATCATCCAATGACACAAACACACCTATTGGATGCACAAGATTGGTTAAAAACCCTAATTGGACAAGAATATGCCTAGGGAGGACGAAAATGACCTAATTGTTCATCCAATGACACAAACACACCTATTGGATGCACAAGATTGGTTAAAAACCATAATTGGACAAGAATAAGCCTAGGCAGATCAAAAATGACCTAAATGTTAATCCAATGGCACAACTCAACTTATTGGATGCACAAGATTGGTTAAAAACCCTAATTGGACAAGAATAAGCCTAGGGAGGACGAAAATGACCTAATTGATCATCCAATGACACAAACACACCTATTGGATGCACAAGATTGGTTAAAAACCCAAATTGGACAAGAATAAGCCTAGGAAGGACGAAAATGACCTAATTGATCATCCAATGACACAAACACACCTATTGATGCACAAGATTGGTTAAAAAACCTAATTGGACAAGAATATGCCTAGGGAGGACGAAAATGACCTAATTGATCATCCAATGACACAAACGCACCTATTGGATGCACAAGATTGGTTAAAATCCCTAATTGGACAAGAATATGCCTAGGGAGGACGAATATGACCTAAATGTTAATCCAATAACACAAATGAACTTATTGGATGCACAAGATTGGTTAAAAACCCTAATTGGACAAGAATAAGCCTAGGGAGGACAAAAATGACCTAATTGATCATCCAATGACACAAACACACCTATTGGATGCACAAGATTGGTTAAAAACCCTAATTGGAAAAGAATAAGCCTAGGGAGGACGAAAATGACCTAATTGATCATCCAATGACTAAAACACACCTATTGGATGCACAAGATTGGTTAAAAACCCTAATTGGACAAGAATAAGCCTAGGGAGGACGAAAATGACCTAATTGATCATCCAATGACACAAACACACCTATTGGATGCACAAGATTGGTTAAAAACCCTAATTGGACAAGAATATGCCTAGGGAGGACGAAAATGACCTAATTCATAATCCAATGACACAAACACACCTATTGGATGCACAACATTGGTTAAAAACCCTAATTGGACAAGAATAAGCCTAGGGAGGACGAAAATGACCTAATTGATCATCCAATGACACAAACACACCTATTGGATGCACAAGATTGGTTAAAAACCCTAATTGGACAAGAATAAGCCTACGGAGTACGAAAATGACCTAATTGATCATCCAATGACACAAACACACCTATTGGATGCACAAGATTGGTTAAAAACCCTAATTGGACAAGAATATGCCTAGGGAGGACGAAAATGACCTAATTGATCATCCAATGACACAAACACACCTATTGGATGCACAAGATTGGTTAAAAACCCTAATTGGACAAGAATATGCCTAGGGAGGACGAAAATTACCTACATATTAATTCAATGACACAAACAAACTTATTGGATGCACAAGATTGGTTAAAAACCCTAATTGGACAAGAATAAGCCTAGGGAGGACGAAAATGACCTAATTGATCATCCAATGACACAAACACACCTATTGGATGCACAAGATTGGTTAAAAACCCTAGTTGGACAAGAACATGCCCAAGGAGGACGAAAATGACCTAATTGATCATCCAATGACACTAATGAACTTATTGGATGCACAAGATTGGTTAAAAACCCTAATTGGACAAGAATAAGCCTAGGGAGGACGAAAATGACCTAATTGATCATCCAATGACACAAACACACCTATTGGATGCACAAGATTGGTTAAAAAACCTAATTGGACAAGAATAAGCCTAGGGTGGACGAAAATGGCCTAATTGATCATCCAATGACACAAACACATTTATTGGATGCACAAGATTAATTAAAAACCCTAATTGGACAAGAATATGCCTAGGGAGGACGAAAATGACCTAATTGATCATCCAATGACACAAACATACCTATTGGATGCACAAGATTGGTTAAAAACCCTAATTGGACATGAATAAGCCTAGGGAGGACGAATATGACCTAAATGTTAATCCAATAACACAAATGAACTTATTGGATGCACAAGATTGGTTAAAAACCCTAATTGGACAAGAATAAGCCTAGGGAGAACGAAAATGACCTAAATGTTAATCCAATGACACAACTCAACTTATTGGATGCACAAGATTGGTTAAAAACCCTAATTGGACAAGAATAAGCCTAGGGAGGACGAAAATGACACAAATGAACTTATTGGATGCACAAGATTGGTTAAAAACCCTAATTGGACAAGAATAAGCCTAGGGAGGACGAAAATGACCTAATTGATCATCCAATGACACAAACACACCTATTGGATGCACAAGATTGGTTAAAAACCCTAATTGGACAAGAATATGCCTAGGGAGGACGAAAATGACCTAAATGTTAATCCAATGACACAAATGAACTTATTGGATGTACAAGATTGGTTAAAAACCCTAATTGGACAAGAATAAGCCTAGGGAGGACGAATATGACCTAATTGATCATCCAATGACACAAACACACCTATTGGATGCACAAGATTGGTTAAAAACCCTAATTGGACAAGAATAAGCCTACGGAGTACGAAAATGACCTAATTAATCATCCAATGACACAAACACACCTATTGGATGCACAAGATTGGTTAAAAACCCTAGTTGGACAAGAACATGCCTAGGGAGGACGCAAATGACCTAATTGATCATCCAATGACACTAATGAACTTATTGGATGCACAAGATTGGTTAAAAACCCTAATTGGACAAGAATAAGCCTATGGAGGACGGAAATGACCTAATTGATCATCCAATGACACAAACACACCAATTGGATGCACAAGATTGGTTAAAAACCCTAATTGGACAAGAATATGCCTAGGGAGGACGAATATGACCTAAATGTTAATCCAATAACACAAATGAACTTATTGGATGCACACGATTGGTTAAAAACCCTAATTGGACAAGAATAATCCTAGGGAGAACGAAAATGACCTAAATGTTAATCCAATGACACAACTCAACTTATTGGATGCACAAGATTGGTTAAAAACCCTAATTGGACCAGAATAAGCCTAGGGAGGACGAAAATGACCTAATTGATCATCCAATGACACTAATGAACTTATTGGATGCACAAGATTGGTTAAAAACCCTAATTGGACAAGAATAAGCCTAGGGAGGACGAAAATGACCTAATTGATCATCCAATGACACAAACACACCTATTGGATGCACAAGATTGGTTAAAAACCCTAATTGGACAAGAATAAGCCTACGGAGTACGAAAATGACCTAATTGATCATCCAATGACACAAACACACCTATTGGATGCACAAGATTGGTTAAAAACCCTAGTTGGACAAGAACATGCCTAGGGAGGACGCAAATAACCTATTTGATCATCCAATGACACTAATGAACTTATTGGATGCACAAGATTGGTTAAAAACCCTAATTGGACAAGAATAAGCCTATGGAGGACGGAAATGACCTAATTGATCATCCAATGACACAAACACACCAATTGGATGCACAAGATTGGTTAAAAACCCTAATTGGACAAGAATATGCCTAGGGAGGACGAATATGACCTAAATGTTAATCCAATAACACAAATGAACTTATTGGATGCACACAATTGGTTAAAAACCCTAATTGGACAAGAATAAGCCTAGGGAGAACGAAAATGACCTAAATGTTAATCCAATGACACAACTCAACTTATTGGATGCACAAGATTGGTTAAAAACCCTAATTGGACAAGAATAAGCTTAGGGAGGACGAAAATGACCTAATTGATCATCCAATGACACAAACACACCTATTGGATGCACAAGATTGGTTAAAAACCCTAATTGGACAAGAATAAGCCTAGGGAGGACGAAAATGACCTAATTGATCGTCCAATGACACAAACACACCTATTGGATGCACAAGATTGGAAAAAAACCCTAATTGGACAAGAATATGCCTAGGGAGGACGAAAATGACCTAATTGATCATCCAATGACACAAACACACCTATTGGATGCACAAGATTGGTTAAAAACACTAATTGGACAAGAATATTCCTAGGGAGGACGAAAATGACCTAAATATTATTTCAATGACACAAACAAACTTATCGGATGCACAAGATTGGTTAAAAACCCTAATTGGACAAGAATAAGCCTAGGGAGGACGAAAATGACCTAATTGATCATCCAATGACACAAACACACCTATTGGATGCACAAGATTGGTTAAAAACCCTAATTGGACAAGAATAAGCCTAGGGAGGACGAAAATGACCTAATTGATCATCCAATGACATAAACACACCTATTGGATGCACAAGATCGGTTTAAAACCCTAGTTGGACAAGAATATGCCTAGGGAGGACGAAAATGACCTAATTGATCATTCAATGACACAAATGAACTTATTGGATGCACAAGATTGGTTAAAAACCCTAATTGGACAAGAATAAGCCTAGGGAGGACGAAAATGACCTAATTGATCATCCAATGACACAAACACACCTATTGGATGCACAAGATTGGTTAAAAACCCTAATTGGACAAGAATATACCTAGGGAGGACGAAAATGACCGAAATATTAATTCAATGACATAAACAAACTTATTGGATGCCCAAGATTGGTTAAAAACTCTAATTGGACAAGAATATGCCTAGGAAGGACGAAAATGACCTAATTGATCATCCAATGACACAAATGAACTTATTGGATGCACAAGATTGGTTAAAAACCCTAATTGGACAAGAATAAGCCTAGGGAGGACGAAAATAACCTAATTGATCATCCAATGACACAAACACACCTATTGGATGCACAAGATTGGTTAAAAACCCTAATTGGACAAGAATATGCCTAGGGAGGACAAAAATGACCTAAATGTTAATCCAATGACACAAATGAACTTATTGGATGCACCAGATTGGTTAAAAACCGTAATTGGACAAGAATAAGCCTTGGGAGGACGAAAATGACCTAATTGATCATCCAATGACACAAACACACCTATTGGATGCACAAGACTGGTTAAAAACCCTAATTCGACAAGAATATGCCTAGGAAGGACGAAAATGACCTAATTGATCATCCAATGACACAAACACACTTATTGGATGCACAAGATTGGTTAAAAACCCTAATTGGACAAGAATAAGCCTAGGGAGGACGAAAATGACCTAATTGATCATCCAAAGACACAAACACACCTATTGGATGCACAAGATTGGTTAAAAACCCTAATTGGACAAGAATAAGCCTAGGGATGACGAAAATGACCTAATTGATCATCCAACGACACAAACACACCTATTGGATGCACAAGATTGGTTAAAAACCCTAATTGGACAAGAATATGCCTAGGGAGGACGAAAATGACCTAATTGATCATCCAATGACACAAACACACCTATTGGATGCACAAGATTGGTTAAAAACCATAATTGGACAAGAATATGCCTAGGGATGACGAAAATGACCTAAATATTAATTCAATGACACAAACAAAGTTATTGGATGCACAAGATTGGTTAAAAACCCTAATTGGACAAGAATAAGCCTAGGGAGGACGAAAATGACCTAATTGATCATCCAATGACACAAACACACCTATTGGATGCACAAGATTGGTTAAAAACCCTAATTGGACAAGAATAAGCCTAGGGAGGACGAAAATGACCTAATTGATCATCCAATGACACAAACACACCTATTGGATGCACAAGATTGGTTAAAAACCCTAATTGCACAAGAATATGCCTAGGGAGAACGAAAATGACCTAAATTGATCATCCAATGACACAAACAGACCTATTGGATGCACAAGATTGGTTAAAAACCCTAATTGGACAAGAATATGCCTAGGGAGGACGAAAATGACCTAATTGATCATCCAATGACACAAACACACCTATTGGATGCACAAGATTGGTTAAAAACCCTAATTGGACAAGAATATGCCTAGGGAGGACGAAAATGATCTAAATATTAATTCAATTACACAAATAAACTTATTGGATGCACAAGATTGGTTAAAAACCCTAATTGGACATTAATAAGCCTAGGGAGGACGAAAATGACCTAATTGATCATCCAATGACACAAACACACCTATTGGAAGCACAAGATTGGTTAAAAACCCTATTTGGACAAGAATAAGCCTACGGAGGACGAAAATGACCTAATTGATCATCCAATGACACAAACACACCTATTGGATGCACAAGATTGGTTAAAAACCCTAATTGGACAAGAATATGCCTAGGGAGGACGAAAATGACCTAATTGATCATCCAATGACACAAACACACCTATTGGGTGCACAAGATTGGTTAAAAACCCTAATTGGACTAGAATATGCCTAGGGAGGACGAAAATGACCTAAATGTTAATCCAATGACACAAATGAACTTATTGGATGCACAAGATTGGTTAAAAACCCTAATTGGACAAGAATAAGCATAGGGAGGACGAAAATGACCTAAATGTTAATCCAATGACACAACTCAACTTATTGGATGCACAAGATTGGTTAAAAACCCTAATTGGACAAGAATATGCCTAGGGAGGACGGATATGACCTAAATGTTATTCCAATGACACAAATGAACTTATTGGATGCACAAGATTGGTTAAAAACCCTAATTGGACAAGAATAAGCTTAGGGAGGACAAAAATGACCTAACTGATCATCCAATGACACAAACACACCTATTGGATGCACAAGATTGGTTAAAAACCCTAGTTATACAAGAACATGCCTAGGGAGGACGAAAATGACCTAATTGATCATCCAATGACACTAATGAACTTATTGGATGCACAAGATTGGTTAAAAACCCTAATTGGACAAGAATAAGCCTAGGGAGGACGAAAATGACCTAATTGATCATCCAATGACACAAACACACCTATTGGATGCACAAGATTGGTTAAAAACCCTAATTGGACAAGAATATGCCTAGGGAGGAGGAAAATGACCTAATTGATCATCCAATGACACAAACACACCTATTGGATGCACAAGATTGGTTAAATACCCTAGTTGGACAAGAATAAGCCTAGGGAGAACGAAAATGACCTAAATGTTAATCCAATGACCAACTCAACTTATTGTATGCACAAGATTGGTTAAAAACCATAGTTGGACAAGAACATGCCTAGGGAGGACGAAAATGACCTAATTGATCATCCAATGACACTAATGAACTTATTGGATGCACAAGATTGGTTAAAAACCCTAATTGGACAAGAATAAGCCTAGGGAGGACGAAAATGACCTAATTGATCATCCAATGACACAAACACACCTATTGGATGCACAAGATTGGTTAAAAACCCGAATTGGACAAGAATATGCCTAGGGAGGACGAAAATGACCTAAATATTAATTCAATGACACAAACAAACTTATTGGATGCACAAGATTGGTTAAAAACCCTAATTGGACAAGAATAAGCCTATGGAGGACGAAAATGACCTAATTGATCATCCTATGACACAAACACACCTATTGGATGCACAAGATTGGTTAAAAACCCTAATTGGACAAGAATATGCCTAGGGAGGACGGATATGACCTAAATGTTAATCCAATGACACAAATGAACTTATTGGATGCACAAGATTGGTTAAAAACCCTAATTGGACAAGAATAAGCCTAGGGAGAACGAAAATGACCTAAATGTTAATCCAATGACACAACTCAACTTATTGGATGCACAAGATTGGTTAAAAACCCTAATTGGACAAGAATATGCCTAGGGAGGACGAAAATGACCTAATTGATCATCCAATGACACAAACACACCTATTGGATGCACAAGATTGGTTAAAAACCCTAATTGGACAAGAATAAGCCTAGGGAGAACGAAAATGACCTAAATATTAATTCAATGACATAAACAAACTTGTTGGATGCACACGATTGGTTAAAAACCTTAATTGGACAAGAATAAGCCTAGGGAGAACGAAAATGACCTAATTGTTCATCCAATGACACAAACACACCTATTGGAAGCACAAGATTGGTTAAAAACCCTAATTGGACAAGAATATGCCTAGGGAGGACGAAAATGACCTAAATATTAATTCAATGACACAAACAAAGTTATTGGATGCATAAGATTGGTTAAAAACCCTAATTGGACAAGAATAAGCCTAGGGAGGACGAAAATGACTTAATTGATCATCCAATGACACAAACACATCTATTGGAAGCACAAGATTCGTTAAAAACCCTAATTGGACAAGAATATGCCTAGGGAGGACGAAAATGACCTAAATATTAATTCAATGACACAAACAAAGTTATTGGATGCATAAGATTGGTTAAAAACCCTAATTGGACAAGAATAAGCCTAGGGAGGACGAAAATGACCTAATTGATCATCCAATGACACAAACACACCTGTTGGATGCACAAGATTGGTTAAAAACCCTAATTGGACAAGAATATGCCTAGGGAGGACGAAAATGACCTAATTGATCATCCAATGACACAAACACACCTATTGGATGCACAAGATTGGTTAAAAACCCTAATTAGACAAGAATAAGCCTAGGGAGGACAAAAATGACCTAATTGATCATCCATTGCCACAAACACACCTATTGGATGCACAAGATTGGTTAAAAACCCTAATTGGACAAGAATAAGCCTAGGGAGGACGAAAATGACCTAAATATTAATTCAACGACACAAACAAAGTTATTGGATGCACAAGATTGGTTAAAAACCCTAATTGGACAAGAATAAGCCTAGGGAGGACGAAAATGACCTAATTGATCATCCAATGACACAAACACACCTATTTGATGCACAAGATTGGTTAAAAACCCTAATTGGACAAGAATATGCCTAGGGTGGACGAAAATGACCTAATTGATCATCCAATGACACATACACACCTATTAGATGCACAAGATTGGTTAAAAACCCTAATTGGACAAGAATAAGCCTAGGGAGGACGAAAATGACCTAATTGATCATCCAATGACACAAACACACCTATTGGATGCACAAGATTGGTTAAAAACCCTAATTGGACAAGAATATGCCTAGGGAGGACGAAAATGACCTAATTGATCATCCAATGACACAAACACACCTATTGGATGCACAAGATTGGTTAAAAACCCTAATTGGACAAGAATATGCCTAGGAAGGACGAAAATGGCCTAATTGATCATCCAATGACACAAATGAACTTATTGGATGCACAAGATTGGTTAAAAACCCTAATTGGACAAGAATAAGCCTAGGGAGGACGAAAATGACCTAATTGATCATCCAATGACACAAACACACCTATTGGATGCACAAGATTGGTTAAAAACTCTAGTTGGACAAGAATATGCCTAGGGAGGACGAAAATGACCTAAATATTAATTCAATGACACAAACAAACTTATTGGATGCACAAGATGGGTTAAAAACCCTAATTGGACAAGAATAAGCCTAGGGAGGACGAAAATGACCTAAATGTTAATCCAATGACACAAACACACCTATTGGATGCACAAGATTGGTTAAAAACCCTAATTGGACAAGAATAAGCCTAGGGAGGACGAAAATGACCTAATTGATCATCCAATGACACAAACCCACCTATTGGATGCTCAAGATTGGTTAAAAACCCTAATTGGACAAGAATATGACTAGGGAGGACGCAAATGACCTAAATGTTAATCCAATGACACAAATGAACTTATTGGATGCAAAAGATTGGTTAAAAACCCTAATTGGACAAGAATAAGCCTAGGGAGGATCAAAATGACCTAATTGATCATCCAATGACACAAACACACCTATTGGATGCACAAGATTGGTTAAAAACCCTAATTGGACAAGAATATGCCTAGGGAGGACGAAAATGACCTAAATGTTAATCCAATGACACAAATGAACTTATTGGATGCACAAGATTGGTTAAAAACACTTATTGGACAAGAATAAGCCTAGGGAGGATCAAAGTGACCTAATTGATCATCCAATGACACAAACACACCTATTGGATGCACAAGATTGGTTAAAAACCCTAATTGGACAAGAATAAACCTAGGGAGGACGAAAATGACCTAATTGATCATCCAATGACACAAACACACCTATTGGATGCACAAGATTGGTTAAAAACCCTAGTTGGACAAGAATATGCCTAGGGAGGATGAAAATGACCTAATTGATCATCCAATGACACAAACGCACCTATTGGATGCACAAGATTAGTTAAAAACCCTAATTGGACAAGAATATGCCTAGGGAGGACGAAAATGACCTAATTGATCATCCAATGACACAAACACACCTATTGGATGCACAAGATTGGTCTAAAACTCTAATTGGACAAGAATATGCCTAGCGAGGACGAAAATGACCTAATTGATCATACAATGACACAAACACACCTATTGGATGCACAAGATTGGTTAAAAACCCTAATTGGACAAGAATATGCCTAGGGAGGACGAAAATGACCTAATTGATCATCCAATGACACAAACACACCTATTGGATGCACAAGATTGGTTAAAAACCCTAATTGGACAAGAATATGCCTAGGGAGGACAAAAATGACCTAAATATTAATTTAATGACACAAACAAAGTTACTGGATGCACAAGATTGGTTAAAAACCCTAATTGGACAAGAATAAGCCTAGGGAGGACGAAAATGACCTAATTGATCATCCAATGACACAAACACACCTATTGGATGCACAAGATTGGTTAAAAACCCTAATTGGACAAGAATAGGCCTACGGAGGGCGAAAATGACCTAATTGATCATCCCAAGACACAAACACACCTATTGGATGCACAAGATTGGTTAAAAACCCTAATTGGACAAGAATAAGCCTAGGGAGGACGAAAATGACCTAATTGATCATCCAATGACACAAACACACCTATTGGATGCACAAAATTGTTTAAAAACCCTATTTGGACAAGAATAAGCCTAGGGTGGACGAAAATGACCTAATTGATCATCCAATAACACAAACACACCTATTGGATGCACAAGATTGGTTAAAAACCCTAATTGGACAAGAATGAGCCTAGGGAGGATCAAAGTGACCTAATTGATCATCCAATGACACAAACACACCTATTGGATGCACAAGATTGGTTAAAAACCCTAATTGGACAAGAATATGCCTAGGGAGGACGAAAATGACCTAATTGATCATCCAATGACACAAACACACCTATTGGATGCACAAGATTGGTTAAAAACCCTAATTGGACAAGAATAAGCCTAGGGAGGACGAAAATGACCTAATTGATCATCCAATGACACAAACACACCTATTGGATGCACAAGATTGGTTAAAAACCCTAATTGGACAAGAATATGCCTAGGGAGGACGAATATGAACTAAATGTTAATCCAATAACACAAATGAACTTATTGGATGCACAATATTGGTTAAAAACCCTAATTGGACAAGAATATGCCTAGGGAGGACTGATATGACCTAAATGTTAATCCAATGACACAAATGTACTTATTGGATGGACAAGATTGGTTAAAAACCCTAATTGGACAAGAATAAGCCTAGGGAGGACGAAAATGACCTAATTGATCATCCAATGACACAAACACACCTATTGGATGCACAAGATTGGTTAAAAACCCTAATTGGACAAGAATAAGCCTAGGGAGGACGAAAATGACCTAATTGATCATCCAATGACACAAACACACCTATTGGATGCACAAGATTGGTTAAAAACCCTAATTGGACAAGAATAAGCCTAGGGAGGACGAAAATGACCTAAATGAAAATCCAATGACACAAATGAACTTATTGGATGCACAAGATTGGTTAAAAACCCTAATTGGACAAGAATAAGCCTAGGGAGGACGAAAATGACCTAAATGTTAATCCAATGACACAACTCAACTTATTGGATGCAGAAGATTGGTTAAAAACTCTTATTGGACAAGAATAAGCCTATGGAGGACGAAAATGACCTAATTGATCATCCAATGACACAAACACACCTATTGGATGCACAAGATTGGTTAAAAACCCTAATTGGACAAGAATATGCCTAGGGAGGACGAAAATGACCTAATTGATCATCCAATGACACAAACACACCTATTGGATGCACAAGATTGGTTAAAAACCCTAATTGGACAAGAATATGCCTAGGGAGGACGAAAATGACCTAATTGATCATCCAATGACACAAACACACCTATTGGATGCACAAGATTGGTTAAAAACCCTAATTGGACAAGAATATGCCTAGGGAGGACGAAAATGACCTAAATATTAATTCAATTACACAAACAAAGTTATTGGATGCACAAGATTGGTTAAAAACCCTAATTTGACAAGAATAGGCCTAGGGAGGACGTAAATGACCTAATTGATCATCCAATGACACAAACACACCTATTGGATGCACAAGATTGGTTAAAAACCCTAATTGGACAAGAATATGCCTAGGGAGGACGAAAATGACCTAATTGATCATCCAATGACACAAACACACCTATTGGATGCACAAGATTGGTTAAAAACCCTAATTGGACAAGAATATGCCTAGGGAGGACGAAAATGACCTAAATATTAATTCAATGACACAAACAAACTTATTGGATGCACAAGATTGGTTAAAAACCCTAATTGGATAATAATATGCCTAGGGAGGACGAAAATGACCTAATTGATCATCCAATGACACTAATGAACTTATTGGATGCACAAGATTGGTTAAAAACCCTAATTGGACAAGAATAAGCCTAGGGAGGACGAAAATGACCTAATTGATCATCCAATGACACAAACACACCTATTGGATGCACAAGATTGGTTAAAAACCCTAATTGGACAAGAATATGCCTAGGGAGGACGAAAATGACCTAATTGATCATCCAATGACACAAACACACCTATTGGATGCACAAGATTGGTTAAAAACCCTAATTGGACAAGAATATGCCTAGGGAGGACGAATATGACCTAAATGTTAATCCAATAACACAAATGAACTTATTGGATGCAAAAGATTGGTTAAAAACCCTAATTGGACAACAATAAGCCTAGGGAGAACGAAAATGACCTAAATCTTAATCCAATGACACAACTCAACTTATTGGATGCACAAGATTGGTTAAAAACCCTAATTGGACAAGAATAAGCCTAGGGAGGACGAAAATGACCTAATTGATCATCCAATGACACAAACACACCTATTGGATGCACAAGATTGGTTAAAAACCCTAATTGGACAAGAATAAGCCTACGGAGTACGAAAATGACCTAATTGATCATCCAATGACACAAACACACCTATTGGATGCACAAGATTGGTTAAAAACCCTAGTTGGACAAGAACATGCCTAGGGAGGACGCAAATGACCTAATTGATCATCCAATGACACTAATGAACTTATTGGATGCACAAGATTGGTTAAAAACCCTAATTGGGCAAGAATAAGCCTATGGAGGACGAATATGACCTAAATGTTAATCCAATAACACAAATGAACTTATTGGATGCACACGATTGGTTAAAAACCCTAACTGGACAAGAATAAGCTTAGGGAGAACGAAAATGACCTAAATGTTAATCCAATGACACAACTCAACTTATTGGATGCACAAGATTGGTTAAAAACCCAAATTGGACAAGAATAAGCCTAGGGAGGACGAAAATGACCTAATTGATCATCCAATGACACAAACACACCTATTGGATGCACAAGATTGGTTAAAAACCCTAGTTGCACAAGAACATGCCTTGGGAGGACGAAAATGACCTAATTGATCATCCAATGACACAACTCAACTTATTGGATGCACAAGATTGGTTAAAAACCCTAATTGGACAAGAATATGCCTAGGGAGGACGAAAATGACCTAATTGATCATCCAATGACACAAACACACCTATTGGATGCACAAGATTGGTTAAAAACCCTAATTGGACAAGAATAAGCCTAGGGAGGACGAAAATTACCTAATTGATCATCCAATGACACAAACACACCTATTGGATGCACAAGATTGGTTAAAACCCCTAATTGGACAAGAATATGCCTAGCGAGGACGAAAATGACCTAATTGATCATCCAATGACACAAACACACCTATTGGATGCACAAGATTGGTTAAAAACCCTAGTTGGACAAGAACATGCCTAGGGAGGACGCAAATGACCTAATTGATCATCCAATGACACTAATAAACTTATTGGATGCACAAGATTGGTTAAAAACCCTAATTGGACAAGAATAAGCCTATGGAGGACGGAAATGACCTAATTGATCATCCAATGACACAAACACACCAATTTGGTGCACAAGATTGGTTAAAAACCCTAATTGGACAAGAATATGCCTAGGGAGGACGAATATGACCTAAATGTTAATCCAATAACACAAATGAACTTATTGGATGCACACGATTGGTTAAAAACCCTAACTGGACAAGAATAAGCTTAGGGAGAACGAAAATGACCTAAATGTTAATCCAATGACACAACTCAACTTATTGGATGCACAAGATTGGTTAAAAACCCTAATTGGACAAGAATAAGCCTAGGGAGGACGAAAATGACCTAATTGATCATCCAATGACACAAACACACCTATTGGATGCACAAGATTGGTTAAAAACCCTAGTTGCACAAGAACATGCCTTGGGAGGACGAAAATGACCTAATTGATCATCCAATGACACTAATGAACTTATTGGATGCACAAGATTGGATAAAAACCCTAATTGGACAAGAATAAGCCTAAAGAGGACGAAAATGACCTAATTGATCGTCCAATGACACAAACACACCTATTGGATGCACAAGATTGGTTAAAAACCCTAATTGGACAAGAATATGCCTAGGGAGGACGAAAATGACCTAATTGTTCATCCAATGACACAAACACACCAATTGGATGCACAAGATTGGTTAAAAACCATAATTGGACAAGAATAAGCCTAGGGGGAACGAAAATGACCTAAATGTTAATCCAATGACACAACTCAACTTATTGGATGCACAAGATTGGTTAAAAACCCTAATTGGACAAGAATATGCCTAGGGAGGACGAAAATGACCTAATTGATCATCCAATGACACAAACACACCTATTGGATGCACAAGATTGGTTAAAAACCCTAATTGGACAAGAATAAGCCTAGGGAGGACGAAAATTACCTAATTGATCATCCAATGACACAAACACACCTATTGGATGCACAAGATTGGTTAAAAACCCTAATTGGACAAGAATATGCCTAGGGAGGACGGAAATGACCTAATTGATCATCCAATGACACAAACACACCTATTGGATGCACAAGATTGGTTAAAAACCCTAATTGGACAAGAATATGCCTAGGGAGGATCAAAGTGACCTAATTGATCATCCAATGACATAAACACACCTATTGGATGCACAAGATTGGTTAAAAACCCTAATTGGACAAGAATATGCCTAGGGAGGACGAAAATGACCTAAATGTGAATCCAATGACACAAATGAACTTATTGGATGCACAAGATTGGTTAAAAACCTAATTGGACATGAATGTGCCTAGGGAGAATGAAAATGACCTAAATGTTAATCCAATGACACAACTCAACTTATTGGATGCACAAGATTGGTTAAAAACCCTAATTGGACAAGAATAAGCCTAGGGAGGACGAAAATGACCTAATTGATCATCCAATGACACTAATGAACTTATTGGATGCACAAGATTGGTTAAAAACCCTAATTGGACAAGAATAAGACTAGGGAGGACGAAAATGACCTAATTGATCATCCAATGACACAAACACACCTATTGGATGCACAAGATTGGTTAAAAACCCTAGTTGGACAAGAACATGCCTAGGGAGGACGAAAATGACCTAATTGATCATCCAATGACACTAATAAACTTATTGGATGCACAAGATTGGTTAAAAACCCTAATTGGACAAGAATAAGCCTAGGGAGGACAAAAATGACCTAATTGATCATCCAATGACACAAACACACCTATTGGATGCACAAGATTGGTTAAAAACCCTAATTGGACAAGAATATGCCTAGGGAGGATCAAAGTGACCTAATTGATCATCCAATGAGATAAACACACCTATTGGATGCACAAGATTGGTTAAAAACCCTAATTGGACAAGAATATGCCTAGGGAGGACGAAAATGACCTAAATGTGAATAAGCACACCTATTGGATGCACAAGATTGGTTAAAAACCTAATTCGACAAGAATAAGCCTAGGGAGAATGAAAATGATCTAAATGTTAATCCAATGACACAACTCAACTTATTGGATGCACAAGATTGGTTAAAAACCCTAATTGGACAAGAATAAGCCTAGGGAGGACGAAAATGACCTAATTGATCATCCAATGACACAAACACACCTATTGGATGCACAAGATTGGTTAAAAACCCTAATTGGACAAGAATAAGCCTAGGGAGGACGAAAATGACCTACTTGATCATCCAATGACTCAAACACACCTATTGGATGCACAAGATTGGTTAAAAACCCTAATTGGACAAGAATAAGCCTAGGGAGGACGAAAATAACCTAATTGATCATCCAATGACACAAACACACCTATTGGATGCACAAGATTGGTTAAAAACCATAATTGGACAAGAATATGCCTAGGGAGGACGAAAATGACCTAAATGTTAATCCAAGGACACAAATGAAGTTATTGGATGCACAAGATTGGTTAAAAACCCTAATTGGACAAGAATAAGCCTAGGGAGGACGAAAATGACCTAAATGTTAATCCAATGACACAACTCAACTTATTGGATGCACAAGATTGGTTAAAAACCCTTAAGAATAAGCCTAGGGAGGACGAAAATGACCTAATTGATCATCCAATGACACAAACACACCTATTGGATGCACAAGATTGGTTAAAAACCCTAATTGGACAAGAATAAGCCTAGGGAGGACGAAAATGACCTAAATGTCAATCCAATGACACAACTCAATTTATTGGATGCACAAGATTGGTTAAAAACCCTAATTGGACAAGAATAAGCCTAGGGAGGACGAAAATGACCTAATTGATCATCCAATGACACAAACACACCTATTGGATGCACAAGATTGGTTAAAAACCCTAATTGGACAAGAATAAGCCTAGGGAGGACGAAAATGACCTAAATGCTAATACAATGACACAACTCAACTTATTGGATGCACAAGATTGGTTAAAAACCCTAATTGGACAAGAATAAGCCTAGGGAGGACGAAAATGACCTAATTGATCATCCAATGACACAAACACACCTATTGGATGCACAAGATTGGTTAAAAACCCTAATTGGACAAGAATATGCCTAGGGAGGACGAAAATGACCTAAATATTAATTCAATGACAAAAACAAAGTTATTGTATGCACAAGATTGGTTTAGAACCCTACTTGGACAAGAATAAGCCTAGGGAGGACGAAAATGACCTAATTGATCATCCAATGACACAAACACACCTATTGGATGCACAAGATTGGTTAAAAACCCTAATTGGACAAGAATAAGCCTAGGGAGGACGAAAATGACCTAATTGATCATCCAATGACACAAACACACCTATTGGATGCACAAGATAGGTTAAAAACCCTAATTAGACAAGAATAAGCCTAGGGAGGACGAAAATGACCTAATTGATCATCCAATGACACAAACACACCTATTGGATGCACAAGATTGGTTAAAAACCCTAATTGGACAAGAATAAGCCTAGGGAGGACGAAAATGACCTAATTGATCATCCAATGACACAAACACACCTATTGGATGCACAAGATTGGTTAAAAACCCTAATTGGACAAGAATAAGCCTAGGGAGGACGAAAATGACCTAATTGATCATCCAATGACACAAACACACCTATTGGATGCATAAGATTGGTTAAAAACCCTAATTGGACAAGAATAAGCTTAGGGAGGACGAAAAATGACCTAATTGATCATCCAATGACACAAACACACCTATTGGATGCACAAGATTGGTTAAAAACCCTAATTGGACAAGAATAAGCCTAGGGAGGACGAAAATGACCTAATTGATCATCCAATGACACAAACACACCTATTGGATGCACAAGTTTGGTTAAAAACCCTAATTGGACAAGAATATGCCTAGGGAGGACGAAAATGACCTAAATATTAATTCAATGACACAAACAAACTTATCGGATGCACAAGATTGGTTAAAAACCCTAATTGGACAAGAATAAGCCTAGGGAGGACGAAAATGACCTAATTGATCATCCAATGACACAAAAACACCTATTGGATGCACAAGATTCGTTAAAAACCCTAATTGGACAACAATATGCCTAGGGAGGACGAAAATGACCTAATTGATCATCCAATGACACAAACACACCTATTGGATGCACAAGATTGGTTAAAAACCCTAATTGGACAAGAATATGCCTAGGGAGGACGAAAATGACCTAATTGATCATCCAATGACACAAACACACCTATTGGATGCACAAGATTGGTTAAAAACCCTAATTGGACAAGAATATGCCTAGGGAGGATCAAAGTGACCTAATTGATCATCCAATGAGATAAACACACCTATTGGATGCACAAGATTGGTTAAAAACCCTAATTGGACAAGAATATGCCTAGGGAGGACGAAAATGACCTAAATGTGAATCCAATGACACAAATGAACTTATTGGATGCACAAGATTGGTTAAAAACCTAATTGGACATGAATGAGCCTAGGGAGAATGAAAATGACCTAAATGTTAATCCAATGACACAACTCAACTTATTGGATGCACAAGATTGGTTAAAAACCCTAATTGGACAAGAATAAGCCTAGGGAGGACGAAAATGACCTAATTGATCATCCAATGACACAAACACACCTATTGGATGCACAAGATTGGTTAAAAACCCTAGTTGCACAAGAACATGCCTTGGGAGGACGAAAATGACCTAATTGATCATCCAATGACACTAATGAACTTATTGGATGCACAAGATTGGATAAAAACCCTAATTGGACAAGAATAAGCCTAGGGAGGACGAAAATGACCTAATTGATCATCCAATGACACAAACACACCTATTGGATGCACAAGATTGGTTAAAAACCCTAATTGGACAAGAATATGCCTAGGGAGGACGAAAATGACCTAATTGTTCATCCAATGACACAAACACACCAATTGGATGCTCAAGATTGGTTAAAAACCATAATTGGACAAGAATAAGCCTAGGGGGAACGAAAATGACCTAAATGTTAATCCAATGACACAACTCAACTTATTGGATGCACAAGATTGGTTAAAAACCCTAATTGGACAAGAATATGCCTAGGGAGGACGAAAATGACCTAATTGATCATCCAATGACACAAACACACCTATTGGATGCACAAGATTGGTTAAAAACCCTAATTGGACAAGAATAAGCCTAGGGAGGACGAAAATTACCTAATTGATCATCCAATGACACAAACACACCTATTGGATGCACAAGATAGGTTAAAAACCCTAATTGGACAAGAATATGCCTAGGGAGGACGGATATGACCTAAATGTTAATCCAATGACACAAATGAACTTATAGGATGCACAAGATTGGTTAAAAACCCTAATTGGACAAGAATAAGCCTAGGGAGTACGAAAATGACTTAATTGATCATCCAATGACACAAACACACCTATTGGATGCACAAGATTGGTTAAAAACCCTAATTGGACAAGAATATGCCTAGGGAGGACGAAAATGACCTAATTGATCATCCAATGACACAAACACACCTATTGGATGCACAAGATTGGTTAAAAACCCTAATTGGACAAGAATATGCCTAGGGAGGATCAAAGTGACCTAATTGATCATCCAATGAGATAAACACACCTAATTGATGCACAAGATTGGTTAAAAACCCTAATTGGACAAGAATATGCCTAGGGAGGACGAAAATGACCTAAATGTGAATCCAATGACACAAATGAACTTATTGGATGCACAAGATTGGTTAAAAACCTAATTGGACATGAATGTGCCAAGGGAGAATGAAAATGACCTAAATGTTAATCCAATGACACAACTCAACTTATTGAATGCACAAGATTGGTTAAAAACCCTAATTGGACAAGAATAAGCCTAGGGAGGACGAAAATGACCTAATTGATCATCCAATGACACTAATGAACTTATTGGATGCACAAGATTGGTTAAAAACCCTAATTGGACAAGAATAAGCCTAGGGAGGACGAAAATGACCTAATTGATCATCCAATGACACAAACACACCTATTGGATGCACAAGATTGGTTAAAAACCCTAATTGGACAAGAATAAGCCTACGGAGTACGAAAATGACCTAATTGATCATCCAATGACACAAACACACCTATTGGATGCACAAGATTGGTTAAAAACCCTAGTTGGACAAGAACATGCCTAGGGAGGACGCAAATGACCTAATTGATCATCCAATGACACTAATAAACTTATTGGATGCACAAGATTGGTTAAAAACCCTAATTGGACAAGAATAAGCCTATGGAGGACGGAAATGACCTAATTGATCATCCAATGACACAAACACACCAATTTGGTGCACAAGATTGGTTAAAAACCCTAATTGGACAAGAATATGCCTAGGGAAGACGAATATGACCTAAATGTTAATCCAATAACACAAATGAACTTATTGGATGCACACGATTGGTTAAAAACCCTAACTGGACAAGAATAAGCTTAGGGAGAACGAAAATGACCTAAATGTTAATCCAATGACACAACTCAACTTATTGGATGCACAAGATTGGTTAAAAACCCTAATTGGACAAGAATAAGCCTAGGGAGGACGAAAATGACCTAATTGATCATCCAATGACACAAACACACCTATTGGATGCACAAGATTGGTTAAAAACCCTAGTTGCACAAGAACATGCCTTGGGAGGACGAAAATGACCTAATTGATCATCCAATGACACAACTCAACTTATTGGATGCACAAGATTGGTTAAAAACCCTAATTGGACAAGAATATGCCTAGGGAGGACGAAAATGACCTAATTGATCATCCAATGACACAAACACACCTATTGGATGCACA
>JBBPBR010001425.1:0-45692 GCA_037974775.1 Cicer pinnatifidum | reverse complement strand
CATCCAATGACACAAACACACCTATTGGATGCACAAGATTGGTTAAAAACCCTAATTGGACAAGAATATGCCTAGGGAGGACGAAAATGACCTAATTGATCATCCAATGACACAAACACACCTATTGGATGCACAAGATTGCTTAAAAACACTAATTGGACAAGAATATGCCTAGGGAGGACGAATATGACCTAAATGTTAATCCAATAACACAAATGAACTTATTGGATGCACAAGATTGGTTAAAAACCCTAATTGGACAAGAATAAGCCTAGGGAGAACGAAAATGACCTAAATGTTAATCCAATGACACAACTCAACTTATTGGATGCACAAGATTGGTTAAAAACCCCAATTGGACAAGAATAAGCCTAGGGAGGACAAAAATGACCTAATTGATCATCCAATGACACAAACACACCTATTGGATGCACAAGATTGGTTAAAAACCCTAATTGGACAAGAATATGCATAGGGAGAACGAATATGACCTAAATGTTAATCCAATAACACAAATGAACTTATTGGATGCACAACATTGGTTAAAAACCCTAATTGGACAAGAATAAGCCTAGGGAGGACGAAAATGACCTAAATGTTAATCCAATGACACAACTCAACTTATTGGATGCACAAGATTGGTTAAAAACCCTAATTGGACAAGAATAAGCCTAGGGAGGACGAAAATGGCCTAATTGATCATCCAATGACACAAACACACCTATTGGATGCACAAGATTGGTTAAAAACCCTTGTTGGACAAGAACATGCCTAGGGAGGACGAAAATGACCTAATTGATCATCCACTGACACAAACACACCTATTGGATGCACAAGATTGGTTAAAAACCCTAATTGGACAAGAATATGCCTAGGGAGGATCAAAGTGACCTAATTGATCATCCAATGAGATAAACACACCTATTGGATGCACAAGATTGGTTAAAAACCCTAATTGGACAAGAATATGCCTAAGGAGGACGAAAATGACCTAAATGTGAATCCAATGACACAATTGAACTTATTGGATGCACAAGATTGGTTAAAAACCTAATTGGACAAGAATATGCCTAGGGAGAATGAAAATGACCTAAATGTTAATCCAATGACACAACTCAACTTATTGGATGCACAAGATTGGTTAAAAACCCTAATTGGACAAGAATAAGCCTAGGGAGGACGAAAATGACCTAATTGATCATCCAATGACACTAATGAACTTATTGGATGCACAAGATTGGTTAAAAACCCTAATTGGACAAGAATAAGCATAGGGAGGACGAAAATGACCTAATTGATCATCCAATGACACAAACACACCTATTGGATGCACAAGATTGGTTAAAAACCCTAATTGGACAAGAATAAGCCTAGGAAGGACGAAAATGACCTAATTGATCATCCAATGACACAAACACACCTATTGAATTTACAAGATTGGTTAAAAACCCTAATTGGACAAGAATATGCCTAGGGAGGACCAAAATGACCTAAATATTAATTCAATGACAGAAACAAACTTATTGGATGCACAAGAATGGTTAAAAGCCCTAATTGGACAAGAATAAGCCTATGGAGGACGAAAATGACCTAAATGTGAATCCAATGACACAAATGAACTTATTGGATGCACAAGATTGGTTAAAAACCTAATTGGACAAGAATATGCCTAGGGAGAATGAAAATGACCTAAATGTTAATCCAATGACACAACTCAACTTATTGGATGCACAAGATTGGTTAAAAACCCTAATTGAACAAGAATAAGCCTAGGGAGAACGAAAATGACCTAAATGTTAATCCAATGACACAACTCAACTTATTGGATGCACAAGATTGGTTAAAAACCCTAATTGGACAAGAATAAGCCTAGGGAGGACGAAAATGACCTAATTGATCATCCAATGACACAAACACACCTATTGGATGCACAAGATTGGTTAAAAACCCTAATTGGACAAGAATATGCCTAGGGAGGACGAAAATGACCTAAATATTAATTCAATGACACAAACAAACTTATTTGAGGCACAAGATTGGTTAAAAACCCTAATTGGCCAAGAATAAGCCTAGGGAGGACGAAAATGACCTAATTGATCATCCAATGACACAAACACACCTATTGGATGCACAAGATTGGTTAAAAACCCTAATTGGACAAGAATAAGCCTAGGGAGGACGAAAATGACCTAATTGATCATCCAATGACACAAACACACCTATTGGATGCACAAGATTGGTTAAAAACCCTAATTGGACAAGAATAAGCCTAGGGAGGACGAAAATGACCTAATTGATCATCCAATGACACAAACACATCTATTGGAAGCACAAGATTGGTTAGAAACCCTAGTTGGACAAGAATATGCCTAGGGAGGACGAAAATGACCTAATTGATCATCCAATGACACAAATGAACTTATTGGATGCACAAGATTGCTTAAAAACCCTAATTGGACAAAAATAAGCATAGAAAGGACGAAAATGACCTAATTGATCATCCAATGACACAAACACACCTATTGGATGCACAAGATTGGTTAAAAACCCTAATTGGACAAGAATAAGCCTAGGGAGGACGAAAATGACCTAATTGATCATCCAATGACACAAACACACCTATTGGATGCACAAGATTGGTTAAAAACCCTAATTGGACAAGAATAAGCCTAGGGAGGACGAAAATGACCTAATTGATCATCCAATGACACAAACACACCTATTGGATGCACAAGATTGGTTAAAAACCCTAATTGGACAAGAATAAGCCTAGGGAGGACGAAAATGACCTAATTGATCATCCAATGACACAAACACACCTATTGGATGCACAAGATTGGTTTAAAACCCTAGTTGATCAAGAATATGCCTAGGAAGGACGAAAATGACCTAATTGATCATCCAATGACACAAATGAACTTATTGGATGCACAAGATTGGTTAAAAACCCTAATTGGACAAGAATAAGCCTAGGGAGGACGAAAATGACCTAATTGATCATCCAATGACACAAACACACCTATTGGATGCACAAGATTGGTTAAAAACCCTAATTGGACAAGAATAAGCCTAGGGAGGACGAAAATGACCTAATTGATCATCCAATGACACAAACACGCCTATTGGATGCACAAGATTGGTTAAAAACCCTAATTGTACAAGAATAAGCCTAGGGAGGACGAAAATGACCTAATTGATCATCCAATGACACAAACACACCTATTGGATGCACAAGATTGGTTAAAAACCCTAATTGGACAAGAATAAGCCTAGGAAGGACGAAAATGACCTAATTGATCATCCAATGACACAAACACACCTTTTGGATGCACAAGATTGGTTAAAAACCCTAATTGGACAAGAATATGCCTAGGGAGGACGAAAATGACCTAATTGATCATCCAATGACACAAACACACCTATTGGATGCACAAGATTGGTTAAAAACCCTAATTGGACAAGAATAAGCCTAGGGAGGACGAAAATGACCTAATTGATCATCCAATGACACAAACACACCTATTGGATGCACCAGATTGGTTAAAAACCCTAATTGGACAAGAATATGCCTAGGGAGGACGAAAATGACTTAATTGACCCTAATTGGACAAGAATAAGCCTAGGGAGGACGAAAATGACCTAATTGATCATCCAATGACACAAACACACCTATTGGATGCACAAGATTGGTTAAAAACCCTAAATTGACAAGAATAAGCCTAGGGAGGACGAAAATGACCTAATTGATCATCCAATGACACAAACACACCTATTGGATGCACAAGATTGGTTAAAAACCCTAATTCGACAAGAATATGCCAAGGGAGGACGAAAATGACCTAAATATTAATTCAATGACACAAACAAACTTATCGGATCCACAAGATTGGTTAAAAACCCTAATTGGACAAGAATAAGCCTAGGGAGGACGAAAATGACCTAATTGATCATCCAATGACACAAACACACCTATTGGATGCACAAGATTGGTTAAAAACCCTAGTTGGACAAGAATATGCCTAGGGAGGACGAAAATGACCTAATTGATCATCCAATGACACAAACACACCTATTGGATGCACAAGATTGGTTAAAAACCCTAGTTGGACAAGAATAAGCCTAGGGAGGTAGAAAATGACCTAATTGATCATCCAATGACACAAACACACCTATTGGATGCACAAGATTGGTTAAAAACCCTAATTGGACAAGAATAAGCCTAGGGAGGACGAAAATGACCTAATTGATCATCCAATGACACAAACACACCTATTGGATGCACAAGATTGGTTAAAAACCCTAATTGGACAAGAATATGACTAGGGAGGACGAAAATGACCTAAATGTTAATCCAATGACACAAATGACCTTATTGGATGCACAAGATTGGTTAAAAACCCTAATTCGACAAGAATAAGCCTAGGGAGGACGAAAATGACCTAATTGATCATCCAATGACACAAACACACCTATTGGATGCACAAGATTGGTTAAAAACCCTAGTTGGAAAAGAATATGCCTAGGGAGCACGAAAATGACCTAATTGATCATCCAATGACACAAACACACCTATTGGATGCACAAGATTGGTTAAAAACCCTAATTGGACAAGAATAAGCCTAGGGAGGACGAAAATGACCTAATTGATCATCCAATGACACAAACACGCCTATTGGATGCACAAGATTGGTTAAAAACCCTAATTGGACTAGAATAAGCCTAGGGAGGACGAAAATGACCTAATTGATCATCCAATGACACAAACACGCCTATTGGATGCACAAGATTGGTTAAAAACCCTAATTGGACAAGAATATGCCTAGGGAGGACGAAAATGACCTAAGTATTATTTCAATGATACAAACAAACTTATCGGATGCACAAGATTGGTTAAAAACCCTAATTGGACAAGAATAAGCCTAGGGAGGACGAAAATGACCTAATTGATCATCCAATGACACAAACACACCTATTAGATGCACAAGATTGGTTAAAAACCCTAATTGGACAAGAATAAGCCTAGGGAGGACGAAAATGACCTAATTGATCATCCAATGCCACAAACACACCTATTGGATGCACAAGATTGGTTAAAAACCCTAATTGGACAAGAATATGCCTAAGGAGGACGAAAATGACCTAATTGATCATCCAATGACACAAACACACCTATTGGATGCACAAGATTGGTTAAAAACCCTAATTGGACAAGAATAAGCCTAGGGAGGACGAAAATGACCTAATTGATCATCCAATGACACAAACACACCTATTGGATGCATAAAATTGGTTAAAAACCCTAATTGGACAAGAATATGCCTAGGGAGGAAGAAAATAAACTAAATATTAATTTAATGACACAAACAAACTATTCGGATGCACAAGATTGGTTAAAAACCCTAATTGGACAAGAATAAGCCTAGGGAGGACGAAAATGACCTAATTGATCATCCAATGACACAAACACACCTATTGGATGCACAAGATTGGTTAAAAACCCTAATTGGACAAGAATAAGCCAAGGAAGGACGAAAATGACCTAATTGATCATCCAATGACACAAACACTCCTATTGATGCACAAGATTGGTTAAAAACCCTAATTGGACAAGAATATGCCTAGGGAGGACGAAAATGACCTAATTGATCATCCAATGACACAAACACACCTATTGGATGCACAAGATTGGTTAAAATCCCTAATTGGACAAGAATATGCCTAGGGAGGACGAAAATGACCTAAATGTTAATCCAATGACACAAATGAACTTATTGGATGTACAAGATTGGTTAAAAACCCTAATTGGACAAGAATAAGCCTAGGGAGGACGAAAATGACCTAATTGATCATCCAATGACACAAACACACCTATTGAATGCACAAGATTGGTTAAAAACCCTAATTGGACAAGAATATGCCTAGGGAGGACGATAATGACCTAAATGTTAATCCAATGACACAAATGAACTTATTGGATGCACAAGATTGGTTAAAAACCCTAACTGGACAAGAATAAGCCTAGGGAGGACGAAAATGACCTAATTGATCATCCAATGACACAAACACACCTATTGGATGCACAAGATTGGTTAAAAACCCTAATTGGACAAGAATATGCCTAGGGAGGATGAAAATGACCTAAATGTTAATCCAATGACACAAATGAACTTATTGGATGCACAAGATTGGTTAAAAACCCTAATTGGACAAGAATAAGCCTTCGGAGGACGAAAATGACCTAATCGATCATCCAATGACACAAACACTCCTATTGGATGCAAAAGACTGGTTAAAAACCCTAATTGGACAAGAATATGCCTAGGAAGGAAGAAAATGACCTAATTGATCATCCAATGACACAAACACACCTATTGGATGCACAAGATTGGTTAAAAACCCTAATTGGACAAGAATAAGCCTAGGGAGGACGAAAATGACCTAATTGATCATCCAATGACACAAACACACCTATTGGATGCACAAGATTGGTTAAAAACCCTAATTGGACAAGAATATGCCTAGGGAGGACGAAAATGACCTAAATGTTAATCCAATGACACAAATGAACTTATTAGATGTACAAGATTGGTTAAAAACCCGAATTGGACAAGAATAAGCCTAGGGAGGACGAAAATGACCTAATTGATCATCCAATGACACAAACACACCTATTGGATGCACAAGATTGGTTAAAAACCCTAATTGGACAAGAATATGCCTAAGGAGGACGAAAATGACCTAAATGTGAATCCAATGACACAATTGAACTTATTGGATGCACAAGATTGGTTAAAAACCTAATTGGACAAGAATATGCCTAGGGAGAATGAAAATGACCTAAATGTTAATCCAATGACACAACTCAACTTATTGGATGCACAAGATTGGTTAAAAACCCTAATTGGACAAGAATAAGCCTAGGGAGGACGAAAATGACCTAATTGATCATCCAATGACACAAACACACCTATTGGATGCACAAGATTGGTTAAAAACCCTAATTGGACAATAATATGCCTAGGGACGACGAAAATGACCTAATTGATCATCCAATGACACAAACACACCATTTGGATGCACAAGATTGGTTAAAAACCCTAATTGGACAAGAATATGCCTAGGGAGGACGAATATGACCTAAATGTTAATCCAATAACATAAATGAACTTATTGGATGCACAAGATTGGATAAAAACCCTAATTGGACAAGAATAAGCCTGGGGAGAACGAAAATGACCTAAATGTTAATCCAATGACACAACTCAACTTATTGGATGCACAAGATTGGTTAAAAACCCCAATTGGACAAGAATAAGCCTAGGGAGGACGAAAATGACCTAATTGATCCTCCAATGACACAAACAAACTTATCGGATGCACAAGATTGGTTAAAAATCCTAATTGGACAAGAATAAGCCTAGGGAGGACGAAAATGACCTAATTGATCATCCAATGACACAAACACACCTATTGGATGCACAAGATTGGTTAAAAACCCTAATTGGACAAGAATATACCTAGGGAGGACAAAAATGACCTAAATGTTAATTCAATGACACAAACGAACTTATTGGATGCACAACATTGGTTAAAAACCCTAATTGGACAAGGATAAGCCTAGGGAGGATGAAAATGACCTAATTGATCATCCAATGACACAAACACACCTATTGGATGCACAAGATTGGTTAAAAACCCTAATTGGACAAGAATAAGCCTAGGGAGGACGAAAATGACCTAATTGATCATCCAATGACACAAACACACCTATTGGATGCACAAGATTGGTTAAAAACCCTAATTGGACAAGAATAAGCCTAGGGAGGACGAAAATGACCTAATTGATCATCCAATGACACAAACACACCTATTGGATGCACAAGATTGGTTAAAAACCCTAATTAAACAAGAATATGCCTAGGGAGGATGAAAATGACCTAAATATTAATTCAATGACACAAACAAAGTTATTGGATGCACAAGATTGGTTAAAAATCCTAATTGGATAAGAATAAGCTTAGGGAAGACGAAAATGACTTAATTGATCATCCAATGACACAAACACACCTATTGGATGCACAAGATTGGTTAAAAACCCTAATTGGACAAGAATATGCCTAGGGAGGACGAAAATGACCTAAATATTAATTCAATGACACAAACAAAGTTATTGGATGCACAAGATTGGTTAAAAACCCTAATTGGACAAGAATATGTCTAAGGAGGACGAAAATGACCTAAATGTTAATCCAATGACACAAATGAACTTATGGGATGCACAACATTGGTTAAAAACCCTAATTGGACAAGAGTAAGCCTAGGAAGGACGAAAATAACCTAATTGATCATCCAATGACACAAACACACCTATTGGATGCACAAGATTGGTTAAAAACCCTAATTGGACAAGAATATGCCTTGGGAGGACAAAAATGACCTAAATATTAATTCAATGACACAAACAAAGTTATTGGATGCACAAGATTGATTAAAAACCCTAATTTGACAAGAATAAGTCTAGGTAGGATGAAAATGACCTAATTGATCATCCAATGACACAAACACACCTATTGGATGCACAAGATTGGTTAAAAACCCTAATTGGACAAGAATAAGCCTAGGGAGGACGAAAATGACCTAATTGATCATCCAATGACACAAACACACCTATTTGATGCACAAGATTGGTTAAAAACCGTAATTGGACAAGAATAAGCCTAGGGAGGACGAAAATGACCTAATTGATCATCTAATGACACAAATGAACTTATTGGATGCACAAGATTTGTTAAAAACCCTAATTGGACAAGAATATGCATAGGGAGGACGAAAATGACCTAATTGATCATCCAATGACACAAACACACCTATTGGATGCACAAGATTGGTTAAAAACCCTAATTGGACAAGAATAAGCCTAGGAAGGACGAAAATGACCTAATTGATCATCCAATGACACAAACACACCTATTTGATGCACAAAATTGGTTAAAAACCCTAATTGGACAAGAATATGCCTAGGGAGGACGAAAATGACCTAATTGATCATCCAATGACACAAACACACCTATTGGATGCACAAGATTGGTTAAAAACCCTAATTGGACAAGAATATGCCTAGGAAGGAAGAAAATAACCTAATTGATCATCCAATGACACAAACACACCTATTGGATGCACAAGATTGGTTAAAAACCCTAATTGGACAAGAATATGCCTAGGGAGGACGAAAATGACCTAAATGTTAATCCAATGAAACAACTCAACTTATTGGATGCACAAGATTGGTTAAAAACACTAATTGGACAAGAATTAGCCTAGGGAGGACGAAAATAACCTAATTGATCATCCAATGACACAAACACACCTATTGGATGCACAAGATTGGTTAAAAACCCTAATTGGACAAGAATAAGCCTAGGGAGGACGAAAATGACCTAATTGATCATCCAATGACACAAACACACCTATTAGATGCACAAGATTGGTTAAAAACCCTAATTGGACAAGAATAAGCCTAGGGAGGACGAAAATGACTTAATTGATCATCCAATGACACAAACACACCTATTGGATGCACAAGATTGGTTAAAAATTCTAATTGGACAAGAATATGCCTAGGGAGGACGAAAATAACCTAATTGATCATCCAATGACACAAAAACACCTATTGGATGAACAAGATTCGTTAAAAACCCTAATTGGACAAGAATATGCCTTGGGAGGACGAAAATGGCCTAATTGATCATCCAATGACACAAACACACCTATTGGATGCACAAGATTGGTTAAAAACCCTAATTGGACAAGAATAAGCCTAGGGAGGACGAAAATGACCTAATTGATCATCCAATGACACAAACACACCTATTGGATGCACAAGATTGGTTAAAAACCCTAATTGGACAAGAATATGCCTAGGGAGGACGAAAATGACCTAAATATTAATTCAATGACACAAACAAAGTTATTGGATGCACAAGATTGGTTAAAAACCCTAATTGGACAAGAATAAGCCTAGGGAGAATGAAAATGACCTAAATGTTAATCCAATGCCACAACTCAACTTATTGGATGCACAAGATTGGTTAAAAACCCTAACTGGACAAGAATATGCCTAGGGAGGACGAAAATGACCTAATTGATCATCCAATGACACAAACACACCTATTGGATGCACAAGATTGGTTAAAAACCCTAATTGGACAACAATATGCCTAGGGAGGACGAATATGACCTAAATGTTAATCCAATAACACAAATGAACTTATTGGATGCACAAGATTGGTTAAAAACCCTAATTGGACAAGAATAAGCCTAGGGAGAACGAAAATGACCTAAATGTTAATCCAATGACACAACTCAACTTATTGGATGCACAAGATTGGTTAAAAACCCTAATTGGACAAGAATAAGCCTAGGGAGGACGAAAATGACCTAATTGATCAACCAATGACACAAACACAGCTATTGGATGCACAAGATTGGTTAAAAACCCTAATTGGACAAGAATATGCCTAAGGAGGACGAAAATGACCTAATTGATCATCCAATGACAAAAACACACCTATTGGATGCACAAGATTGCTTAAAAACCCTAATTGGACAAGAATAAGCCTAGGGAGGACGAAAGTGACCTAATTGATCATCCAATGACACAAACACACCTATTGGATGCACAAGATTGGTTAAAAACCCTAATTGGACAAGAATAAGCCTAGGGAGGACGAAAATGACCTAATTGATCATCCAATGACACAAACACACCTATTGGATGCACAAGATTGGTTAAAAACCCTAATTGGACAAGAATATGCCTAAGGAGGACGAAAATGACCTAAATGTGAATCCAATGACACAATTGAACTTATTGGATGCACAAGATTGGTTAAAAACCTAATTGGACAAGAATATGCCTATGGAGAATGAAAATGACCTAAATGTTAATCCAATGACACAACTCAACTTATTGGATGCACAAGAATGGTTAAAAACCCTAATTGGACAAGAATAAGCCTAGGGAGGACGAAAATGACCTAATTGATCATCCAATGAGACTAATGAACTTATTGGATGCACAAGATTGGTTAAAAAACCTAATTGGACAAGAATAAGCCTAGGGAGGACGAAAATGACCTAATTGATCATCCAATGACACAAACACACCTATTGGATGCACAAGATTGGTTAAAAACCCTAATTGGACAATAATATGCCTAGGGAGGACGAAAATGACCTAATTGATCATCCAATGACACAAACACACCTATTGGACGCACAAGATTGGTTAAAAACCCTAATTGGACAAGAATATGCCTAGGGAGGACGAATATGACCTAAATGTTAATCCAATAACATAAATGAACTTATTGGATGCACAAGATTGGATAAAAACCCTAATTGGAGAAGAATAAGCCTAGGGAGAACGAAAATGACCTAAATGTTAATCCAATGACACAACTCAACTTATTGGATGCACAAGATTGGTTAAAAACCCCAATTGGACAAGAATAAGCCTAGGGAGGACGAAAATGACCTAATTGATCATCCAATGACACAAACAAACTTATCGGATGCACAAGATTGGTTAAAAATCCGAATTGGACAAGAATAAGCCTAGGGAGGACGAAAATGACCTAATTGATCATCCAATGACACAAACACACCTATTGGATGCACAAGATTGGTTAAAAACCCTAATTGGACAAGAATTAGCCTAGGAAGGACGAAAATGACCTAATTGATCATCCAATGACACAAACACACCTATTGATGCACAAGATTGGTTAAAAACCCTAATTGGACAAGAATATGCCTAGGGAGGACGAAAATGACCTAATTGATCATCCAATGACACAAACACACCTATTGGATGCACAAGATTGGTTAAAATCCCTAATTGGACAAGAATATGCCTAGGGAGGACGAATATGACCTAAATGTTAATCCAATAACACAAATGAACTTATTGGATGCACAAGATTGGTTAAAAACCCTAATTGGACAAGAATAAGCCTAGGGAGAACGAAAATGACCTAAATGTTAATCCAATGACACAACTCAACTTATTGGATGCACAAGATTGGTTAAAAACCGTAATTGGACAAGAATAAGCCTAGGGAGGACGAAAATGACCTAATTGATCATCCAATGACACAAACACACCTATTGGAGGCACAAGATTGGTTAAAAACCCTAGTTGGTCAAGAATAAGCCTATGGAGGACGAAAATGACCTAATTGATCATACAATGACACCAATGAACTTATTGGATGCACAAGATTGGTTAAAAACCCTAATTGGACAAGAATAAGCCTAGGGAGGACGAAAATGACCTAATTGATCATCCAATGACACAAACACACCTATTGGATGCACAAGATTGGTTAAAAACCCTAATTGGACAAGAATATGCCTAGGGAGGACGAAAATGACCTAAATATTAATTCAATGACACAAACAAAGTTATTGGATGCAAAGATTGGTTAAAAACCCTAATTGGACAAGAATAAGCCTAGGGAGGACGAAAATGACCTAATTGATCATCCAATGACACAAACACACCTATTGGATGCACAAGATTGGTTAAAAACCCTAATTGGACAAGAATAAGCCTAGGGAGGACGAAAATGACCTAATTGATCATCCAATGACACAAACACACCTATTGGATGCACAAGATTGGTTAAAAACCCTAATTGGACAAGAATATGCCTAGGGAGGACGAAAATGACCTAAATATTAATTCAATGACACAAACAAAGTTATTGGATGCACAAGATTGATTAAAAACCCTAATTTGACAAGAATAAGTGTAGGTAGGATGAAAATGACCTAATTGATCATCCAATGACACAAACACACCTATTGGATGCACAAGATTGGTTAAAAACCCTAATTGGACAAGAATAAGCCTAGGGAGGACGAAAATGACCTAATTGATCATCCAATGACACAAACACACCTATTGGATGCACAAGATTGGTTAAAAACCCTAATTGGACAAGAATAAGCCTAGGGAGGACGAAAATGACTTAATTGATCATCCATTGCCGCAAACACACCTATTGGATGCACAAGATTGGTTAAAAACCCTAATTGGAAAAGAATATGCCTAGGGAGGACGAAAATGTCCTAAATATAATTCAATGACACAAACAAACTTATTGGATGCACAAGATTGGTTAAAAACCCTAATTGGACAAGAATAAGCCTAGGGAGGACGAAAATGACCTAATTGATCATCCAATGACACAAACACACCTATTGGATGCACAAGATTGGTTAAAAACCCTAATTGGACAAGAATAAGCCTAGGGAGGACGAAAATGACCTAATTGATCATCCAATGACACAAACACACCTATTGGAAGCCCAAGATTGGTGTAAAAACCCTAATTGGACAAGAATATGCCTAGGGAGGACGAAAATGACCTAAATATTAATTCAAGGACACAAACAAAGTTATTGGATGCACAAGATTGGTTAAAAACCCTAATTGGACAAGAATAAGCCTAGGGAGGACGAAAATGACCTAATTGATCATCCAATGACACAAACACACCTATTGGATGCACAAGATTGGTTAAAAACCCTAATTGGACAAGAATATGCCTAGGGAGGACCAAAATAACCTAAATATTAATTCAATGACACAAACAAACTTATTGGATGCACAAGATTGGTTAAAAACCCTAATTGGACAAGAATAAGCCTAGGGAGGACAAAAATGACCTAATTGATTATCCAATGACACAACCACACCTATTGGATGCACAAGATTGGTTAAAAACCCTAATTGGACAAGAATATGCCAAGGGAAGACGAAAATGACCTAAATGTTAATCCAATAACACAAATGAACTTATTGGATGCACAAGATTGGTTAAAAACCCTAATTGGACAAGAATATGCCTAGGGAGGACGAAAATGACCTATATGTTAATCCAATGACACAAATGAACTTATTGGATGCACAAGATTGGTTAAAAACCCTAATTGGACAAGAATAAGCCTAGGGAGGACGAAAATGACCTAATTGATCATCCAATGACACAAACACACCTATTGGATGCACAAGATTGGTTAAAAACCCTAGTTGGACAAGAATATGCCTAGGGAGGACGAAAATGACCTAAATATTAATCCAATGACACAAACAAACTTATTGGATGCACAAGATTGGTTAAAAACCCTAATTGGACAAGAATAAGCCTAGGGAGGACGAAAATGACCTAATTGATCATCCAATGACACAAACACACCTATTGGATGCACAAGATTGGTTAAAAACCCTAATTGGACAAGAATAAACCTAGGGAGGACGAAAATGACCTAATTGATCATCCAATGACACAAATAAACTCATTGGATGCACAAGATTGGTTAAAAACCCTAATTGGACAAGAATAAGCCTAGGGAGGACGAAAATGACCTAATTGATCATCCAATGACACAAACACACCTATTGGATGCACAAGATTGGTTAAAAACCCTAATTGGACAAGAATAAGTCTAGGGAGGACGATAATGACCTAATTGATCATCCAATGACACAAACACACCTTTTGGATGCACAAGATTGGTTAAAAACCCTAATTGGACAAGAATAAGCCTAGGGAGGACGAAAATGACCTAATTGATCATCCAATGACACAAACACACCTATTGGATGCACAAGATTGGTTAAAAACCCTAATTGGACAAGAATAAGCCTAGGGAGGACGAAAATGACCTAATTGATCATCCAATGACACAAACACACCTATTGGATGCACAAGATTGGTTAGAAACCCTAATTGGACAAGAATAAGCCTAGGGAGGACAAAAATGAACTAATTGATCATCCAATGACACAAACACACCTATTGGATGCACAAGATTGGTTAAAAACCCTAATTGGACAAGAATAAGCCTAGGGAGGACGAAAATGACCTAATTGATCATCCAATGACACAAACACACCTATTGGATGCACAAGATTGGTTAAAAACCCTAATTGGACAAGAATAAGCCTAGGGAGGACGAAAATGACCTAATTGATCATCCAATGACACAAACACACCAATTGGATGCACAAGATTGGTTAAAAACCCTAGTTGGACAAGAACATGCCTAGGGAGGACGAAAATGACCAAAATATTAATTCAATGACACAAACAAAGTTATTGGATGCACAAGATTGGTTAAAAACCCTAATTGGACAAGAATAAGCCTAGGGAGGACGAAAATGACCTAATTGATCATCCAATGACACAAACACACCTATTGGATGCACAAGATTGGTTAAAAACCCTAATTGGACAAGAATAAGCCTAGGGAGGACGAAAATGACCTAATTGATCATCCAATGACACAAATGAACTTATTGGATGCACAAGATTTTTTAAAAACCCTAATTTGACAAAGTTATTGGATGCACAAGATTGGTTAAAAACCCTAATTTGACAAGAATAAGTCAAGGGAGGACGAAAATGACCTAATTGATCATCCAATGACACAAACACACCTATTGGATGCACAAGATTGGTTAAAAACCCTAATTGGACAAGAATAAGCCTAGGGAGGACGAAAATGACCTAATTGATCATCCAATGACACAAACACACCTATTGGATGCACAAGATTGGTTAAAAACCCTAATTGGTCAAGAATAAGCCTAGAGAAGACGAAAATGACCTAATTGATCATCAAATGACACAAATGAACTTATTGGATGCACAAGATTTGTTAAAAACCCTTGTTGGACAAGAATATGCCTAGGGAGGACGAAAATGACCTAATTGATCATCCAATGACACAAATGAACTTATTGGATGCACAAGATTTGTTAAAAACCCTAATTTGACAAAGTTATTGGATGCACAAGATTGGTTAAAAACCCTAATTTGACAAGAATAAGTCAAGGGAGGACGAAAATGACCTAATTGATCATCCAATGACACAAACACACCTATTGGATGCACAAGATTGGTTAAAAACCCTAATTGGACAAGAATAAGCCTAGGGAGGACGAAAATGACCTAATTGATCATCCAATGACACAAACACACCTATTGGATGCACAAGATTGGTTAAAAACCCTAATTGGTCAAGAATATGCCTAGGGAGGACGAAAATGACCTAATTGATCATCCAATGACACAAATGAACTTATTGGATGCACAAGATTGGTTAAAAACCCTAATTGGACAAGAATAAGCATAGAAAGGACGAAAATGACCTAATTGATCATCCAATGACACAAACACACCTATTGGATGCACAAGATTGGTTAAAAACCCTAATTGGAAAAGAATATGCCTAGGGAGGACGAAAATGACCTAAATATTAATTCAATGACACAAACAAAGTTATTGGATGCACAAGATTGGTTAAAAACCCTAATTGGACAAGAAAAAGTCTAGGGAGGACGAAAATGACCTAATTGATCATCCAATGACACAAACACACCTATTGGATGCACAAGATTGGTTAAAAACCCTAATTGGACAAGAATAAGCCTAGGGAGGACGAAAATGACCTAATTGATCATCCAATGACACAAACACATCTATTGGCTGCACAAGATTGGTAAAAATCCCTAATTGGACAAGAATAAGCCTAGGGAGGACGAAAATGACCTAATTGATCATCCAATGACACAAATGAACTTATTGGATGCACAAGATTGGTTAAAAACCCTAATTGGACAAGAATATGCCTAGGGAGGACGAAAATGACCTAAATATTAATTCAATGACACAAACAAAGTTATTGGATGCACAAGATTGGTTAAAAACCCTAATTGTACAAGAATAAGCCTAGGGAGGACGAAAATGACCTAATTGATCATCCAATGACACAAACACACCTATTGGAAGCACAAGATTGGTTAAAAACCCTAATTGGACAAGAATAAGCCTAGGGAGGACGAAAATTACCTAATTGATCATCCAATGACACAAACACACCTATTGGATGCACAAGATTGGTTAAAAACCCTAATTGGACAAGAATATGCCTAGGGAGGACGAAAATGATCTAATTGATCATCCAATGACACAAACACACCTATTGGATGCACAAGATTGGTTAAAAACCCTAATTGGACAAGAATATGCCTAGGGAGGACGAAAATGACTTAATTGATCATCCAATGACTAAAACACACCTATTGGATGCACAAGATTGGTTAAAAACCCTAATTGGACAAGAGTATGCCTAGGGAGGACGAATATGACCTAAATGTTAATCCAATAACACAAATGAACTTATTGGATGCACAAGATTGGTTAAAAACCCTAATTGGACAAGAATAAGCCTAGGGAGAACGAAAATGACCTAAATGTTAATCCAATGACACAACTCAACTTATTGGATGCACAAGATTGGTTAAAAACCCTAATTGGACAAGAATAAGCTTAGGGAGGACGAAAATGACCTAATTGATCATCCAATGACACAAAACACACCTATTGGATGCAGAAGATTGGTTAAAAACCCTAATTGGACAAGAATATGCCTAGGGAGGACGAAAATGACGTAAATGTTAATCCAATGACACAAATGAACTTATTGGATGTACAAGATTGGTTAAAAACCCTAATTGGACAAGATAAAGCCTAGGGAGGACGAAAATGACCTAATTGATCATCCAATGACACAAACACACCTATTGGACGCACAAGATTGGTTAAAAACCCTAATTGGACAAGAATATGCCTAGGGAGGACGAATATGACCTAAATGTTAATCCAATAACACAAATGAACTTATTGGATGCACAAGATTGGTTAAAAACCCTAATTGGACAAGAATATGCCTAGGGAAGACGAAAATGACTTAATTGATCATCCAATGACAAAAACACACCTATTGGATGCACAAGATTGGTTAAAAACCCTAATTGGACAAGAGTATGCCTAGGGAGGACGAATATGACCTAAATGTTAATCCAATAACACAAATGAACTTATTGGATGCACAATATTGGTTAAAAACCCTAATTGGACAAGAATAAGCCTAGGGAGAACGAAAATGACCTAAATGTTAATCCAATGACACAACTCAACTTATTGGATGCACAAGATTGGTTAAAAACCATAATTGGACAAGAATAAGCTTAGGGAGGACGAAAATGACCTAATTGATCATCCAATGACACAAAACACACCTTTTGGATGCAGAAGATTGGTTAAAAACCCTAATTGGACAAGAATATGCCTAGGGAGGACGAAAATGACCTAAATGTTAATCCAATGACAAATGAACTTATTGGATGTACAAGATTGGTTAAAAATCCTAATTGGACAAGAATAAGCCTAGGGAGGACGAAAATGACCTAATTGATCATCCAATGACACAAACACACCTATTGGATGCACAAGATTGGTTAAAAACCCTTGTTGGACAAGAACATGCCTAGGGAAGACGAAAATGACCTAATTGATCATCCAATGACACAAACACACCTATTGAATTCACAAGATTGGTTAAAAACCCTAATTGGACAAGAATATGCCTAGGGAGGACCAAAATGACCTAAATATTAATTCAATGACAGAAACAAACTTATTGGATGCACAAGATTGGTTAAAAGCCCTAATTGGACAAGAATAAGCCTATGGAGGACGAAAATGACCTAAATGTGAATCCAATGACACAAATGCACTTATTGGATGCACAAGATTGGTTAAAAACCTAATTGGACAAGAATATGCCAAGGGAGAATGAAAATGACCTAAATGTTAATCCAATGACACAACTCAACTTATTGGATGCACAAGATTGGTTAAAAACCCTAATTGGACAAGAATAAGCCTAGGGAGGACGAAAATGACCTAATTGATCATCCAATGACACAAACACACCTATTGGATGCACAAGATTGGTTAAAAACCCTAATTGGACAAGAATAAGCTTAGGGAGGAGGAAAATAACCTAAATGATAATCCAATGACACAACTCAACTTATTGGATGCACAAGATTGGTTAAAAACCCTAATTGGACAAGAATAAGCATAGGGAGGACGAAAATGACCTAATTGATCATCCAATGACACAAACACACCTATTGGATGCACAAGATTGGTTAAAAACCCTAATTGGACAAGAATATGCTTAGGGAGGACGAAAATGACCTAAATATTAACTTAATGACACAAACAAACTTATCAGATGCACAAGATTGGTTAAAAACCCTAATTGGACAAGAAAAAGCCTAGGGAGGACGAAAATGACCTAATTGATCATCCAATGACACATACACACCTATTAGATGCACAAGATTGGTTAAAAACCCTAATTGGACAAGAATAAGCCTAGGGAGGACGAAAATGACCTAATTGATCATCCAATGACACAAACACACCTATTGGATGCACAAGATTGGTTAAAAACCCTAATTGGACAAGAATATGCCTAGGGAGGACGAATATGACCTAAATGTTAATCCAATAACACAAATGAACTTATTGGATGCACAAGATTGTTAAAAACCCTAATTGGACAAGAATAAGCCTAGGGAGAACGAAAATGACCTAAATGTTAATCCAATGACACAACTCAACTTATTGGATGCACAAGATTGGTTAAAAACCCTAATTGGACAAGGATAAGCCTAGGGAGGACGAAAATGACCTAATGGATCATCCAATGACACAAACACACCTATTGGAGGCACAAGATTGGTTAAAAACCCTAATTGGACAAGAATAAGCCTAGGGAGGACGAAAATGACCTAATTGATCATCCAATGACACAAACACACCTATTGGATGCACAAGATTGGTTAAAAACCATAATTGGACAAGAATAAGCCTAGGGAGGACGAAAATGACATAATTGATCATCCAATGACACAAACACACCTATTGGATGCACAAGATTGGTTTAAAACCCTAGTTGGACAAGAATATGCCTAGGGAGGACGAAAATGACCTAATTGATCATCCAATGACACAAATGAACTTATGGATGCACAAGATTGGTTAAAAACCCTAATTGGACAAGAATAAGCCTAGGGAGGACGAAAATGACCTAATTGATCATCCAATGACACAAACACACCTATTGGATGCACAAGATTGGTTAAAAACCCTAATTGGACAAGAACAAGCCTAGGGAGGACGAAAATGACCTAAATGTTAATCCAATGACACAAACACACCTATTGGATGCACAACATTGGTTAAAAACCCTAATTGGACTAGAATAAGCTTAGGGAGGACGAAAATGACCTAATTGATCATCCAATGTCACAAACACACCTATTGGAAGCACAAGATTGGTTAAAAACCCTAATTGGACAAGAATATGACTAGGAAGGACGAAAATGACCTAAATGTTAATCCAATGACAGAAATGAACTTATTGGATGCACAAGATTGGTTAAAAACCCTAATTGGACAAGAATAAGCCTAGGGAGGACGAAAATGACCTAATTGATCATCCAATGACACAAACACACCTATTGGATGCACAAGATTGGTTAAAAACCCTAATTGGACAAGAATATGCCTAGGGAGGAGGAAAATGACCTAAAAATTAATTCAATGACACAAACAAAGTTATTGGATGCACAAGATTGGTTAAAAACCCTAATTGGACAAGAATAAGCCTAGGGAGGACGAAAATGACCTAATTGATCATCCAATGACACAAACACACCTATTGGATGCACAAGATTGGTTAAAAACCCTAATTGGACAAGAATAAGCCTAGGGAGGACAACAATGACCTAATTGATCATCCAATGACACAAACACACCTATTGGATGCACAAGAATGGTTAAAAACCCTAATTGGACAAGAATAAGCCTAGGGAGGACGAAAATGACCTAATTGATCATCCAATGACACAAACACACCTATTGGATGCACAAGATTGGTTAAAAACCCTAATTGGACAAGAATAAGCCTAGGGAGGACGAAAATGACCTAATTGATCATCCAATGACACAAACACACCTATTGGATGCACAAGATTGGTTAAAAACCCTAATTGGACAAGAATATGCCTAGGGAGGACGAAAATGACCTAAATGTTAATCCAATGACACAACTCAACGTATTGGATGCACAAGATTGGTTAAAAACCCTAATTGGACAAGAATAAGCCTAGGGAGGACGAAAATGACCTAATTGATCATCCAATGACACAAACACACCTATTGGATGCACAAGATTGGTTAAAAACCCTAATTGGACAAGAATATGCCTAGGGAGGACGAATATGACCTAAATGTTAATATAATAACACAAATGAACTTATTGGATGCACAAGATTGGTTAAAAACCCTAATTGGACAAGAATAAGCCTAGGGAGAACGAAAATGACCTAAATGTTAATCCAATGACACAACTCAACTTATTGGATGCACAAGATTGGTTAAAAACCCTAATTGGACAAGAATAAGCCTAGGGAGGACGAAAATGACCTAATTGATCATCCAATGACACAAACACACCTATTGGATGCCCAAGATTGGTTAAAAACCCTAACTGGACAAGAATATGCCTAGGGAGGACGAAAATGACCTAATTGATCATCCAATGACACAAACACACCTATTGGATGCACAAGATTGGTTAAAAACCCTAATTGGACAAGAATATGCTTAGGGAGGACGAAAATGACCTAAATGTTAATCCAATGACACAAATTAACTTATTGGATGCACAAGATTGGTTAAAAACCCTAAATGGACAAGAATAAGCCTAAGGAGGACGAAAATGACCTAATTGATCATCCAATGACACAAATGAACTTATTGGATGCACAAGATTGGTTAAAAACCCTAATTGGACAAGAATAAGCCTAGGGAGGACGAAAATGACCTAATTGATCATCCAATGACACAAACACACCTATTGGACGCACATGATTGGTTAAAAACCCTAATTGGGCAAGAATAAGTCTAGGGAGGACGAAAATGACCTAATTGATCATCCAATGACACAAACACACCTATTGGATGCACAAGATTGGTTAAAAACCCTAATTGGACAAGAATATGCCTAGGGAGGACGAAAATGACCTAAATATTAATTCAATGAAACAAAGAAAATTATTGGATGCACAAGATTGGTTAAAAACCCTAATTGGACAAGAATAAGCCTAGGGAGGACGAAAATGACCTAATTGATCATCCAATGACACAAACACACCTATTGGATGCACAAGATTGGTTAAAAACCCTAATTGGACAAGAATATGCCTAAGGAGGATGAAAATGACCTAAATATTAATTCAATGACATAAACAAACTTATTGGATGAACAAAATTGGTTAAAAACCCTAATTGGACAAGAATATGCCTAGGGAGGACGAAAATGACCTAATTGATCATCCAATGACACAAACACACCTATTGGATGCACAAGATTGGTTAAAAACCCTAATTGGACAAGAATATGCCTAAGGAGGACGAAAATGACCTAAATATTAATTCAATGACACAAACAAACTTATTGGATGCACAACATTGGTTAAAAACCCTAATTGGACAAGAATAAGCCTAGGGACGACGAAAATGACCTAATTGATCATCCAATGACACAAACACACCTATTGGATGCACAAGATTGGTTAAAACCCCTAATTGGACAAGAATAAGCCTAGGGAGGACGAAAATGACCTAAATATTAATTCAATGACACAAACAAACTTATTGGACGCACAAGATTGGTTAAAAACCCTAATTGGACAAGAATAAGCCTAGGGAGGAGGAAAATGACCTAATTGATCATCCAATGACACAAACACACCTACTGGATGCACAAAATTGGTTAAAAACCCTAATTGGACAAGAATAAGCCTAGGGAGGACGAAAATGACCTAATTGATCATCCAATGACACAAACACACCTATTGGATGCACAAGATTCGTTAAAAACCCTAATTGGACAAGGATATGTCTAGGGAGGACGAAAATGACCTAATTGATCATCCAATGACACAAATACACCTATTGGAAGCACAAGATTAATTAAAAACCCTAATTGGACAAGAATATGCCTAGGGAGGACGAAAATGACCTAAATGTTAATCCAATGACACAAATAAACTTATTGGATGCACAAGATTGGTTAAAAACCCTAATTGGACAAGAATAAGCCTAGGGAGGACGAAAATGACCTAATTGATCATCCAATGACACAAACACACCTATTGGATGCACAAGATTGGTTAAAAACCCTAATTGGACAAGAATATGCCTAGGGAGGACGAAAATGACCTAAATATTAATTCAATGACACAAACAAAGTTATTGGATACACAAGATTGGTTTAAAACCCTAATTGGACAAGAATAAGCCTAGGGAGGACGAAAATGACCTAATTGATCATCCAATGACACAAACACACCTATTGGATGCACAAGATTGGTTAAAAACCCTAATTGGACAAGAATAAGCCTAGGGAGGACGAAAATGACCTAATTGATCATCCAATGACACAAACACACCTATTGGATACACAAGATTGGTTAAAAACCCTAATTGGACAAGAATAAGCCTAGGGAGGACGAAAATTACCTAATTGATCATCCAATGACACAAACACACCTATTGGATGCACAAGATTGGTTAAAAACCCTAATTGGACAAGAATATGCCTAGGGAGGACGAAAATGATCTAATTGATCATCCAATGACACAAACACACCTATTGGATGCACAAGATTGGTTAAAAACCCTAATTGGACAAGAATATGCCTAGGGAGGACGAAAATGACTTAATTGATCATCCAATGACTAAAACACACCTATTGGATGCACAAGATTGGTTAAAAACCCTAATTGGACAAGAGTATGCCTAGGGAGGACGAATATGACCTAAATGTTAATCCAATAACACAAATGAACTTATTGGATGCACAAGATTGGTTAAAAACCCTAATTGGACAAGAATAAGCCTAGGGAGAACGAAAATGACCTAAATGTTAATCCAATGACACAACTCAACTTATTGGATGCACAAGATTGGTTAAAAACCCTAATTGGACAAGAATAAGCTTAGGGAGGACGAAAATGACCTAATTGATCATCCAATGACACAAAACACACCTATTGGATGCAGAAGATTGGTTAAAAACACTAATTGGACAAGAATATGCCTAGGGAGGACGAATATGACCTAAATGTTAATCCAATAACACAAATGAACTTATTGGATGCACAAGATTGGTTAAAAACCCTAATTGGACAAGAATAAGCCCAGGGAGAACGAAAATGACCTAAATGTTAATCCAATGACACAACTCAACTTATTGGATGCACAAGATTGGTTAAAAACCCCAATTGGACAAGAATAAGCCTAGGGAGGACGAAAATGACCTAATTGATCATCCAATGACACAAACACACCTATTGGATGCACAAGATTGGTTAAAAACCCTAATTGGACAAGAATATGCCTAGGGAGGACGAAAATGACCTAATTGTTCATCCAATGACACAAACACACCTATTGGATGCACAAGATTGGTTAAAAACCCTAATTGGACAAGAATATGCCTAGGGAGGACGAATATGACCTAAATGTTAATCCAATAACACAAATGAACTTATTGGATGCACAAGATTGGTCAAAAACCCTAATTGGACAAGAATAAGCCTAGGGAGAACGAAAATGACCTAAATGTTAATCCAATGACACAACTCAACTTATTGGATGCACAAGATTGGTTAAAAACCCTAATTGGACAAGTATAAGCCTAGGGAGGACGAAAATGACCTAATTGATCATCCAATGACACAAACACACCTATTGGATGCACAAGATTGGTTAAAAACCCTAATTTGACATGAATATGCCTAGGGAGGACGAAAATGACCTAATTGATCATCCAATGACACAAACACACCTATTGGATGCACAAGATTGGTTAAAAAACCCTAATTGGACAAGAATAAGCCTAGGGAGAACGAAAATGACCTAAATGTTAATCCAATGACACAACTCAACTTATTGGATGCACAAGATTGGTTAAAAACCCTAATTGGACAAGAATAAGCCTAGGGAGGACGAAAATGACCTAATTGATCATCCAATGACACAAACACACCTATTGGATGCACAAGATTGGTTAAAAACCCTAATTGGACAAGAATAAGCCTAGGGAGGACGAAAATGACCTAATTGATCATCCAATGACACAAACAGACCTATTGGATGCACAAGATTGGTTAAAAACCCTAATTGGACAAGAATATGCCTATGGAGGACGAAAATGACCTAATTGATCATCCAATGACACAAACACACCTATTGGATGCACAAGATCGGTTAAAAACCCTAATTGGACAAGAATAAGCCTAGGGAGGACGAAAATGACCTAATTGATCATCCAATGACACAAACACACCTATTGGATGCACAAGATTGGTTTAAAACCCTAAATGGACAAGAATCTGCCTAGGGAGGACGAAAATAACCTAATTGATCATCCAATGACACAAACACACCTATTGGATGCACAAGATTGGTTAAAAACCCTAATTGGACAAGAATATGCCTAGAGAGGACGAAAATGACCTAATTGATCATCCAATGACACAAACACACCTATTGGATGCACAAGATGGGTTAAAAACCCTAATTGGACAAGAATAAGCCTAGGGAGGACGAAAATGACCTAATTGATCATCCAATGACACAAACACACCTATTGGATGCACAAGATTGGTTAAAAACCCTAATTGGACAAGAATATGCCTAGGGAGGACGAAAATTACCTAATTGATCTTCGAATGACACAAATGAACTTATTGGATGCACAAGATTAGTTAAAAACCCTAATTGGACAAGAATAAGCCTAGGGAGGACGAAAATAACCTAATTGATCATCCAATGACACAAACACACCTATTGGATGCACAAGATTGGTCTAATACTCTAATTGGACAAGAATATGCCTAAGGAGGACGAAAATGACCTAAATGTTAATCCAATGACACAAATGAACGTATTGGATGCACAAGATTGGTTAAAAACCCTAATTGGACAAGAATAAGCCTAGGGAGGACGAAAATGACCTAAATGTTAATCCAATGACACAACTCAACGTATTGGAAGCACAAGATTGGTTAAAAACCCTAATTGGATAAGAATAAGCCTAGGGAGGACGAAAATGACCTAATTGATCATCCAATGACACAAACACACCTATTGGATGCACAAGATTGGTTAAAAACCCTAATTGGACAAGAATATGCCTAGGGAGGACGAATATGACCTAATTGATCATCCAATGACACAAACACACCTATTGGATGCACAAGATCAATTAAAAACCCTAATTGGACAAGAATAAGTCTAGGGAGGACGAAAATGACCTAATTTATCATCCAATGACACAAACACACCTATTGGATGCACAAGATTGGTTAAAAACCCTAATTGGACAAGAATATGCCTAGGGAGGACGAAAATGACCTAATTGATCATCCAATGACACAAACACACCTATTGGATGCACAAGATTGGTTAAAAACCCTAATTGGACAAGAATATGCCTAGGGAGGACGAAAATGACCTAAATATTAATTCAATGACACAAACAAACTTATTGGATGCACAAGATTGGTTAAAAACCCTAATTGGATAATAATATGCCTAGGGAGGACGAAAATGACCTAATTGATCATCCAATGACACTAATGAACTTATTGGATGCACAAGATTGGTTAAAAACCCTAATTGGACAAGAATAAGCCTAGGGAGGACGAAAATGACCTAATTGATCATCCAATGACACAAACACACCTATTGGATGCACAAGATTGGTTAAAAACCCTAATTGGACAAGAATATGCCTAGGGAGGACGAAAATGACCTAATTGATCATCCAATGACACAAACACACCTATTGGATGCACAAGATTGGTTAAAAACCATAATTGGACAAGAATATCCTAGGGAGGACGAATATGACCTAAATGTTAATCCAATAACACAAATGAACTTATTGGATGCACAAGATTGGTTAAAAACCCTAATTGGACAAGAATAAGCCTAGGGAGAACGAAAATGACCTAAATGTTAATCCAATGACACAACTCAACTTATTGGATGCACAAGATTGGTTAAAAACCCTAATTGGACAAGAATAAGCCTAGGGAGGAAGAAAATGACCAAATTGATCATCCAATGACAAAAAAACACACCTATGGATGCACAAGATTGGTTAAAAACCCTAGTTGGACAAGAATATGCCTAGGGAGGACGAAAATGACCTAAATGTTAATCCAATGACACAAATGAACTTATTGGATGTACAAGATTGGTTAAAAACCCTAATTGGACAAGAATAAGCCTAGGGAGGACGAAAATGACCTAATTGATCATCCAATGACACAAACACACCTATTGGATGCGCAAGATTGGTTAAAAACCCTAATTGGACAAGAATAAGCCTAGGGAGGACGAAAATGACCTAATTGATCATCCAATAACACAAACACACCTATTGGATGCACAAGATTGGTTAAAAACCCTAATTGGACAAGAATAAGCCTTGGGAGGACGAAAATGACCTAATTGATCATCCAATGTAACAAACACATCTATTGGATGCACAAGATTGGTTAAAAACCCTAATTGGACAAGAATAAGCCTAGGGAGGACGAAAATGACCTAATTGATCATCCAATGACACAAACACACCTATTGGATGCACAAGATTGGTTAAAAACCCTAATTGGACAAGAATATGCCTAGGGAGGACGAATATGACCTAAATGTTAATCCAATAACACAAATGAACTTATTGGATACAAGATTGGTTAAAAACCCTAATTGGACAAGAATAAGCCTAGGGAGAATGAAAATGACCTAAATGTTAATCCAATGACACAAATGAACTTATTGGATGCACAAGATTGGTTAAAAACCCTAATTGGACAAGAATAAGCCTAGGGAGGACGAAAATGACCTAATTGATCATCCAATGACACAAACAAAACTATTGGATGCACAAGATTGGTTAAAAACCCTAATTGGACAAGAATATGCCTAGGGAGTACGAAAATGACCTAATTGATCATCCAATGACACAAATGAACTTATTGGATGCACAAGATTAGTTAAAAACCCTAATTGGACAAGAATAAGCCTAGGGAGGACGAAAATAACCTAATTGATCATCCAATGACACAAACACACCTATTGGATGCACAAGATTGGTCTAAAACTCTAATTGGACAAGAATATGCCTACGGAGAACGAAAATGACCTAAATGTTAATCCAATGACACAAATGAACTTATTGGATGCACAAGATTGGTTAAAAACCCTAATTGGACAAGAATAAGCCTAGGGAGGACGAAAATGACCTAATTGATCATCCAATGACACAAACAAACGTATTGGATGCACTAGATTGGTTAAAAACCCTAATTGCACAAGAATGTGCCTAGGGAGGACGAAAATGACCTAATTGATCATCCAATGACACAAACAGACCTATTGGATTCACAAGATTGGTTAAAAATCCTAATTGGACAAGAATATGCCTAGGGAGGACGAAAATGACCTAATTGATCATCCAATGACACAAATGAACTTATTGGATGCACAAGATTGGTTAAAAACCCTAATTGGACAAGAATAAGCCTAGGGATGACGAAAATGACCTAATTGATCATCCAATGACACAAATGAACTTATTGCATGCACAAGATTGGTTAAAAACCCTAATTGGACAAGAATAAGCCTAGGGAGGACGAAAATGACCTAATTGATCATCCAATGACACAAACACACCTATTGGATGCACAAGATTGGTTAAAAACCCTAATTGGACAAGAATAAGCCTAGTGAGGACGAAAATGACCTAATTGATCATCATATGACACAAACACACCTATTGGATGCACAAGATTGGTTAAAAACCCTAATTGGACAAGAATATGCCTAGGGAGGACGAAAATGACCTAAATATAAATTCAACGACACAAACAAAGTTATTGGATGCACAAGATTGGTTAAAAACCCTAATTGGACAAGAATAAGCCTAGGGAGGACGAAAATGACCTAATTGATCATCCAATGACACAAACACACCTATTGGATGCACAAGATTGGTTAAAAACCCTAATTGGACAAGAATAAGCCTAGGGAGGACAACAATGACCTAATTGATCATCCAATGACACAAACACACCTATTGGATGCACAAGAATGGTTAAAAACCCTAATTGGACAAGAATAAGCCTAGGGAGGACGAAAATGACCTAATTGATCATCCAATGACACAAACACACCTATTGGATGCACAAGATTGGTTAAAAACCCTAATTGGACAAGAATAAGCCTAGGGAGGACGAAAATGACCTAATTGATCATCCAATGACACAAACACACCTATTGGATGCACAAGATTGGTTAAAAACCCTAATTGGACAAGAATATGCCTAGGGAGGACGAAAATGACCTAAATGTTAATCCAATGACACAACTCAACCTATTGGATGCACAAGATTGGTTAAAAACCCTAATTGGACAAGAATATGCCTAGGGAGGACGAAAATGACCTAATTGATCATCCAATGACACAAACACACCTATTGGATGCACAAGATTGGTTAAAAACCCTAATTGGACAAGAATATGCCTAGGGAGGACGAAAATGACCTAATTGATCATCCAATGACACAAACACACCTATTGGATGCACAAGATTGGTTAAAAACCCTAACTTGACAAGAATATGCCTAGGGAGGACGAAAATGACCTAATTGATCATCCAATGACACAAACACACCTATTGGATGCACAAGATTGGTTAAAAACCCTAATTTGACAAGAATATGCCTAGGGAGGACGAATATGACCTAAATGTTAATCCAATAACTCAAATGAACTTATTGGATGCACAAGATTTGTTAAAAACCCAAATTGGACAAGAATAATCCTAGGGAGAACGAAAATGACCTAAATGTTAATCCAATGACACAACTCAACTTATTGGATGCACAAGATTGGTTAAAAACCCTAATTGGACAAGAATAAGCCTAGGGAGGACGAAAATGACCTAATTGATCATCCAATGACACAAACACACCTATTGGATGCACAAGATTGGTTAAAAACCCTAATTGGACAAGAATATGCCTAGGGAGGACGAAAATGACCTAAATATTAATTCAATGACACAAACAAACTTATTTGAGGCACAAGATTGGTTAAAAACCCTAATTGGACTAAAATAAGCCTAGGGAGGACGAAAATGACCTAATTGATCATCCAATGACACAAACACACCTATTGGATGCACAAGATTGGTTAAAAACCCTAATTGGACAAGAATAAGCCTAGGGAGGACGAAAATGACCTCAATGTTAATCCAATGACACAACTCAACTTATTGGATGCACAAGATTGGTTAAAAACCCTAATTGGGCAAGAATAAGCCTAGGGAGGACGAAAATGACCTAATTGATCATCCAATGACACAAACACACCTATTGGATGCACAAGATTGGGTAAAAACCCTAATTGGCCAAGAATAAGCCTAGGGAGGACGAAAATGACCTAAATGTTAATCCAATGACAAAACTGAACTTATTGGATGCACAAGATTTGTTAAAAACCCTAATTGGACAAGAATAAGCCTAGGGAGGACGAAAATGACCTAATTGATCATCCAATGACACAAACACACCTATTGGATGCACAAGATTGGTTAAAAATCCTAATTGGACAAGAATATGCCTAGGGAGGACGAAAATGACCTAATTGATCATCCAATGACACAAATGAACTTATTGGATGCACAAGATTGGTTAAAAACCCTAGTTGGACAAAAATAAGCCTATGGAGGACGAAAATGACCTAATTGATCATCCAATGACACAAACACACCTATTGGATGCACAAGATTGGTTAAAAACCCTAATTGGTCAAGTATATGCCTAAGGAGGACGAAAATGACCTAATTGATCATCCAATGACACAAACACACCTATTGGATGCACAAGATTGGTTAAAAACCCTAATTGGACAAGAATTTGCCTAGGGAGGACGAAAATGACCTAATTGATGATCCAATGACACAAACACACCTATTGGATGCACAAGATTGGTTAAAAACCCTAATTGGACAAGAATAAGCCTAGGGAGGACGAAAATGACCTAATTGATCATCCAATGACACAAACACACCTATTGGATGCACAAGATTGGTTAAAAACCCTAATTGGACAAGAATATGCCTAGGGAGGACGAAAATGACCTAAATATTAATTCAATGAAACACACAAACTTATTGGATGCACAAGATTGGTTAAAAACCCTAATTGGACAAGAATAAGCCTAGGGAGGACGAAAATGACCTAATTGATCATCCAATGACACAAACACACCTATTGGATGCACAAGATTGGTTAAAAACCCTAATTGGACAAGAATAAGCCTAGGGAGGACGAAAATGACCTAATTGATCATCCAATGACACAAACACACCTATTGGATGCACAAGATTGGTTAAAAACCCTAATTGGACAAGAATAAGCCTACGGAGGACAAAAATGACCTAATTGATCATCCAATGACACAAACACACCTATTGGATGCACAAGATTGGCTTAAAACCCTAGATGGACAAGAATATGCCTAGGGAGGACGAAAATGACCTAATTGATCATCCAATGACACAAATGAACTTATTGGATGCACAAGATTGGTTAAAAACCCTAATTGGACAATAATAAGCCTAGGGAGGACGAAAATGACCTAATTGATCATCCAATGACACAAACACACCTATTGGATGCACAAGATTGGTTAAAAACCCTAATTGGACAAGAATATGCCTAGGGAGGACGAATATGACCTAAATGTTAATCCAATAACACAAATGAACTTATTGGATGCACAAGATTGGTTAAAAACCCTAATTTGACAAGAATATGCCTAGGGAGGACGAAAATGACCTAAATGTTAATCCAATGACACAAATGAACTTATTGGATGTACAAGATTGGTTAAAAACCCTAATTGGACAAGAATAAGCCTAGGGAGGACGAAAATGACCTAATTGATCATCCAATGACACAAACACACCTATTGGATGCACAAGATTGGTTAAAAACCCTAATTGGACAAGAATAACCTTGGGAGGACGAAAATGACCTAATTGATCATCCAATGACACAAACACACCTATTGGATGCACAAGATTGGTTAAAAACCCTAATTGGACAAGAATATGCCTAGGGAGGACGAAAATGACCTAATTGATCATCCAGTGACACAAACACACCTATTGGATGCACAAGATTGCTTAAAAACCCTAATTGGACAAGAATACGCCTAGGGAGGACGAATATGACCTAATGTTAATCCAATAACACAAATGAACTTATTGGATGCACAAGATTGGTGAAAAACCCTAATTGGACAAGAATATGCCTAGGGAGGACGAAAATAACCAAATTGATCATCCAATGACACTAATGAACTTATTGGATGCACAAGATTGGTTAAAAACCCTAATTGGACAAGAATAAGCCTAGGGAGGACGAAAATGACCTAATTGATCATCCAATGACACAAACACACCTATTGGATGCACAAGATTGGTTAAAAACCCTAATTGGACAAGAATATGCCTAGGGAGGACGAAAATGACCTAATTGATCATCCAATGAAGAAAACACACCTATTGGATGCACAAGATCGGTTAAAAACCCTAATTGGACAAGAATAAGCCTAGGGAGGACGAAAATGACCTAATTGATCATCCAATGACACAAACACACCTATTGGATGCACAAGATTGGTTAAAAACCCTAATTGGACAAGAATATGCCTAGGGAGGACGAAAATGACCTAATTGATCATCCAATGACACAAACACACCTATTGGATGCACAAGATTGGTTAAAAACCCTAATTGGACAAGAATATGCCTAGGGAGGACGAAAATGACCTAAATGTTAATCTAATGACACAAACACACCTATTGGATGCACAAGATTGGTTAAAAACCCTAATTGGACAAGAATATGCCTAGGGAGGAGGAAAATGACCTAAATATTAATTCAATGACACAAACAAAGTTATTGGATGCACAAGATTGGTTAAAAACCCTAATTGGACAAGATTAAGCCTAGGGAGGACGAAAATGACCTAATTGATCATCCAATGACACAAACACACCTATTGGATGCACAAGATTGGTTAAAAACCCTAATTGGACTAGAATATGCCTTGGGAGGACGAAAATGACCTAAATATTAATTCAATGACATAAACAAAGTTATTCGATGCACAAGATTGGTTAAAAACCCTAATTGGACATGAATAAGCCTTGGGAGGACGAAAATGACCTAATTGATCATCCAATGACACAAACACACCTATTGGATGCACAACATTGGTTAAAAACCCTAATTGGACAAGAATAAGCCTAGGGAGGACGAAAATGACCTAATTGATCATCCAATGACACAAACACACCTATTGGATGCACAAGATTGGTTAAAAACCCTAATTGGACAAGAATAAGCCTAGGGAGGACGAAAATGACCTAATTGATCATCCAATGACACAAACACACCTATTGGATGCACAAGATTGGTTTAAAACCCTAGTTGGACAAGAATATGCCAAGGGAGGACGAAAATGACCTAATTGATCATCCAATGACACAAATGAACTTATTGGATGCACAAGATTGGTTAAAACCCCTAATTGGACAAGAATAAGCCTAGGGGGGACGAAAATGACCTAATTGATCATCCAATGACACAAACACACCTATTGGATGCACAAGATTGGTTAAAAACCCTAATTGGACAAGAATAAGCCTAGGGAGGACGAAAATGACCTAATTGATCATCCAATGACACAAACACACCTATTGGATGCACAAGATTGGTTAAAAACCCTAATTGGACAAGAATATGCCTAGGGAGGACGAAAATGATCTAAATATTAATTCAATGACACAAACAAAGTTGTTGGATGAACAAGATTGGTAAAAAACCCTAATTGGACAAGAATAAGCCTAGGGAGGACGAAAATGACCTAATTGATCATTCAATGACACAAACACAGCTATTGGAAGCACAAGATTGGTTAAAAACCCTAATTGGACAAGAATATGCCTAGGGAGGACGAAAATGACCTAATTGATCATCCAATGACACAAATGAACTTATTGGATACACAAGATTGGTTAAAAACCCTAATTGGACAAGAATATGCCTAGGGAGGACGAATATGACCTAAATGTTAATCCAATAACACAAATGAACTTATTGGATGCACAAGATTGGTTAAAAACCCTAATTGGACAAGAATAAGCCTAGGGAGAACGAAAATGACCTAATTGATCATCCAATGACACAAACACACCTATTGGAAGCACAAGATTGGTTAAAAACCCTAATTGGACAAGAATATGCCTAGGGAGGACGAAAATGACCTAAATGTTAATTCAATGACACAAACAAACTTATTGGATGCACAAGATTGGTTAAAAACCCTAATTGGACAAGAATAAGCCTAGGGAGGACGAAAATGACCTAATTGATCATCTAATGACACAAACACACCTATTGGAGGCACAAGATTGGTTAAAAACCTTAGTTGGACAAGAATAAGCCTAGGGAGGACGAAAATGACCTAATTGATCATCCAATGACACAAATGAACTTATTGGATGCACAAGATTGGTTAAAAACCCTAATTGGACAAGAATAAGCCTAGGGAGGACGAAAATGACCTAATTCATCATCCAATGACACAAACACACCTATTGGATGCACAAGATTGGTTAAAAACCCTAATTGGACAAGAATATGCCTAGAGAGGACCAAAATGACCTAAATTGATCATCCAATGACACAAACACACCTATTGGATGCACAAGATTGGTTAAAAACCCTAATTGGACAAGAATAAGCCTAGGGAGCATCAAAGTGACCTAATTGATCATCCAATGAGATAAACACACCTATTGGATGCACAAGATTGGTTAAAAACCCTAATTGGACAAGAATATGCCTAGGGAGGACGAAAATGACCTAAATGTGAATCCAATGACACAAATGAACTTATTGGATTCACAAGATTGGTTAAAAACCTAATTGGACAAGAATAAGCCTAGGGAGAATGAAAATGACCTAAATGTTAATCCAATGACACAACTCAACTTATTGGATGCACAAGATTGGTTAAAAACCCTAATTGGACAAGAATAAGCCTAGGGAGGACGAAAATGACCTAATTGATCATCCAATGACACAAACACACCTATTGGATGCACAAGATTGGTTAAAAACCCTAATTGGACAAGAATTTGCCTAGGGAGGACGAAAATGACCTAATTTGATCATCCAATGACACAAACACACCTATTGGATGCATAAGATTGGTTAAAAACCCTAATTGGACAAGAATAAGCCTAGGGAGGATCAAAGTGACCTAATTGATCATCCAATGAGATAAACACACCTATTGGATGCACAAGATTGGTTAAAAACCCTAATTGGACAAGAATATGCCTAGGGAGGACGAAAATTACCTAAATGTGAATCCAATTACACAAATGAACTTATTGGATGCACAAGATTGGTTAAAAACCTAATTGGACAAGAATAAGCCTAGGGAGAATGAAAATGACCTAAATGTTAATCCAATGACACAACTCAACTTATTGGATGCACAAGATTTGTTAAAAACCCTAATTGGACAAGAATAAGCCTAGGGAGGACGAAAATGACCTAATTGATCATCCAATGACACAAACACACCTAGTGGATGCACAAGATTGGTTAAAAACCCTAATTGGACAAGAATATGCCTAGGGAGGACGAAAATGACCTAATTGATCATCCAATGACACAAACACACCTATTGAATTCACAAGATTGGTTAAAAACCCTAATTGGACAAGAATATGCCTAGGGAGGACCAAAATGACCTAAATATTAATTCAATGACAGAAACAAACTTATTGGATGCACAAGATTGGTTAAAAGCCCTAATTGGACAAGAATAAGTCTATGGAGGACGCAAATGACCTAAATGATCATCCAATGACACAAACACACCTATTGGATGCACAAGATTGGTTAAAAACCCTAATTGGACAAGAATATGCCTAGGGAGGATCAAAGTGACCTAATTGATCATCCAATGAGATAAACACACCAATTGGATGCACAAGATTGGTTAAAAACCCTAATTGGACAAGAATATGCATAGGGAAGACGAAAATGACCTAAATGTGAATCCAATGACACAAATGAACTTATTGGATGCACAAGATTGGTTAAAAACCTAATTGGACAAGAATATGCCTAGGGAGAATGAAAATGACCTAAATGTTAATCCAATGACACAACACAACTTATTGGATTCACAAGATTGGTTAAAAACTCTAATTGGACAAGAATAAGCCTAGGGAGGACGAAAATGACCTAATTGATCATCCAATGACACTAATGAACTTATTGGATGCACAAGATTGGTTAAAAACCCTAATTGGACAAGAATAAGCCTAGGGAGGACGAAAATGACCTAATTGATCATCCAATGACACAAACACACCTATTGGATGCACAAGACTGGTTAAAAACCCTAGTTGGACAAGAACATGCCTAGGGAGGACGAAAATGACCTAATTGATCATCCAATGACACTAATGAACTTATTGGATGCACAAGATTGGTTAAAAACCCTAATTGGACAAGAATAAGCCTAGGGAGGACGAAAATGACCTAATTGATCATCCAATGACACAAACACACCTATTGGATGCACAAGATTGGTTAAAAACCCTAATTGGACAAGAATAAGCCTAGGGAGGACGAAAATGACCTAATTGTTCATCCAATGACACAAACACACCTATTGGATGCACAAAATTGGTTAAAAACCCTAATTGGACAAGAATAAGCCTAGGGAGGACGAAAATGACCTAATTGTTCATCCAATGACACAAACACACCTATTGGATGCACAAGATTGGTTAAAAACCCTAGTTGGACAAGAACATGCCTAGAGAGGACGAAAATGACCTAATTGATCATCCAATGACACTAATGAACTTATTGGATGCACAAGATTGGTTAAAAACCCTAATTGGACAAGAATAAGCCTAGGGAGGACGAAAATGACCTAATTGATCATCCAATGACACAAACACACCTATTGGATGCACAAGATTGGTTAAAAACCCTAATTGGACAAGAATATGCCTAGGGAGGACGAAAATGACCTAATTGATCATCCAATGACACAAACACACCTATGGGATGCACAAGATTGGTTAAAAACCCTAATTGGACAAGAATATGCCTAGGGATGACGAATATGACCTAAATGTTAATCCAATAACACAAATGAACTTATTGGATGCACAAGATTGGTTAAAAACCCTAATTGGACAAGAATAAGCCTAGGGAGAACGAAAATGACGTAATTGATCATCCACTGACACAAACACACCTATTGGATGCACAAGATTCGTTAAAAACCCTAATTGGACAAGAATATGCCTAGGGAGGACGGATATGACCTAAATGTTAATCCAATGACAGAAATGAACTTATTGGATGCACAAGATTGGTTAGAAACCCTAATTGGACAAGAATAAGCCTAGGGAGGACGAAAATGACCTAATTGATCATCCAATGACACTAATGAACTTATTGGATGCACAAGATTGGTTAAAAACCCTAATTGGACAAGAATAAGCCTAGGGAGGACGAAAATGACCTAATTGATCATCCAATGACACAAACACACCTATTGGATGCACAAGATTGGTTAAAAACCCTAATTGGACAAGAATATGCATAGGGAGGATGAAAATGACCTAATTGATCATCCAGTGACACAAACACACCTATTGGATGCACAAGATTGGTTAAAAACCCTAATTGGACAAGAATATGCCTAGGGAGGACGAATATGACCTAAATGTTAATCCAATAACACAAATGAACTTATTGGATGCACAAGATTGGTTAAAAACCCTAATTGGACAAGAATAAGCCTAGGGAGAACGAAAATGACGTAATTGATCATCCACTGACACAAACACACCTATTGGATGCACAAGATTGGTTAAAAACCCTAATTGGGCAAGAATATGCCTAGGGAGGACGAATATGACCTAAATGTTAATCCAATGACACAAATGAACTTATTGGATGCACAAGATTGGTTAAAAACCCTAATTGGACAAGAATAAGCCTAGGGAGGACGCAAAATGACCTAATTGATCATCCAATGACACTAATGAACTTATTGAATGCACAAGATTGGTTAAAAACCCTAATTGGACAAGAATAAGCCTAGGGAGGACGAAAATGACCTAATTGATCATCCAATGACACAAACACACCTATTGGATGCACAAGATTGGTTAAAAACCCTAATTGGACAAGAATATGCCTAGGGAGGACGAAAATGACCTTATTGATCATCCAATAACACAAACACACCTATTGGATGCACAAGATTGGTTAAAAACCCTAATTGGACAAGAATAAGCCTAGGGAGGACGAAAATGACCTAATTGATCATCCAATGACACAAACACACCTATTGGATGCACAAGATTGGTTAAAAACCCTAATTGGACAAGAATATGCATAGGAAGGACGAAAATGACCTAAATATTAATTCAATGACACAAACAAACTTATCGGATGCACAAGATTGGTTAAAAACCCTAATTGGACAAGAATAAGCCTAGGGAGGACGAAAATGACCTAATTGATCATCCAATGACACAAACACACCTATTGGATGCACAAGATTGGTTAAAAACCCTAATTGGACAAGAATAAGCCTAGGGAGGACGAAAATGACCTAATTAGTCATCCAATGACACAAACACACCTATTGGATGCACAAGATTGGTTAAAAACCCTAATTGGACAAGAATATGCCTATGGAGGACGAAAATGACCTAATTGATCATCCAATGACACAAACACACCTTTTGGATGCACAAGATCGGTTAAAAACCCTAATTGGACAAGAATATGCCTAGGGAGGACGAAAATGACCTAATTGATCATCCAATGACACAAACACACCTATTGGATGCACAAGATTGGTTAAAAACCCTAATTGGACAAGAATATGCCTAGGGAGGACGAAAATGACCTAATTGATCATCCAATGACACAAATGAACTTATTGATTGCACAAGATTAGTTAAAAACCCTAATTGGACAAGAATAAGCCTAGGGAGGACGAAAATGACCTAATTGATCATGCAATGACACAAACACACCTATTGGATGCACAAGATTGGCTAAAAACCCTAATTGGACAAGAATAAGCGTAGGGAGAACGAAAATGACCTAAATATTAATCCAATGACACAACTCAACTTATTGGATGCACAAGATTGGTTAAAAACCCTAATTGGACAAGAATAAGCCTAGGGAGGACGAAAATGACCTAATTGATCATCCAATGACACAAACACACCTATTGGATGCACAAGATTGGTTAAAAACCCTAATTGGACAAGAATATGCCTAGGGAGGACGAAAATGACATAATGTTAATCCAATGACACAAATGAACTTATTGGATGATAAAGATTGGTTAAAAACCCTAATTGGACAAGAATAAGCCTAGGGAGGACGAAAATGACCTAATTGATCATCCAATGACACAAACACACCTATTGGATGCACAAGATTGGTTAAAAACCCTAATTGGACAAGAATAAGCCTAGGGAGGACGAAAATGACCTAATTGATCATCCAATGACACAAACACACCTATTGGATGCACAAGATTGGTTAAAAACCCTAATTGGACAAGAATAAGCCTAGGGAGGACGAAAATGACCTAATTGATCATCCAATGACACAAACACACCTATTGGATGCACAAGATTGGTTTAAAACCCTAGTTGATCAAGAATATGCCTAGGAAGGACGAAAATGACCTAATTGATCATCCAATGACACAAATGAACTTATTGGATGCACAAGATTGGTTAAAAACCCTAATTGGACAAGAATAAGCCTAGGGAGGACGAAAATGACCTAATTGATCATCCAATGACACAAACACACCTATTGGATGCACAAGATTGGTTAAAAACCCTAATTGGACAAGAATAAGCCTAGGGAGGACGAAAATGACCTAATTGATCATCCAATGACACAAACACACCTATTGGATGCACAAGATTGGTTAAAAACCCTAATTGGACAAGAATAAGCCAAGGGAGGACGAAAATTTCCTAATTGATCATCCAATGACACAAACACACCTATTGGATGCACAAGATTGGTTAAAAACCCTAATTGGACAAGAATATGCCTAGGGAGGACGAAAATGACCTAATTGATCATCCAATGACACAAACACACCTATTGGATGCACAAGATTGGTTAAAAACCCTAATTGGACAAGAATATGCCTAGGGAGGACGAAAATGACCTAATTGATCATCCAATGACACAAATGAACTTATCGGATGCACACGATTAGTTAAAAACCCTAATTGGACAAGAATATGCATAGGGAGGAAGAAAATAACCTAATTGATCATCCAATGACACAAACACACCTATTGGATGCACAAGATTGGTTAAAAACCCTAATTGGACAAGAATATGCCTAGGGAGGACGAAAATGACCTAATTGATCATCCAATGACACAAACACACCTATTGGATGCACAAGATTGGTTAAAAACCCTAATTGGACAAGAATATGCCTAGGGAGGACGAAAATGACCTAAATATTAATTCAATGACACAAACAAACTTATCGGATGGACAAGATTGGTTAAAAACCCTAATTGGACAAGAATAGGCCTACGGAGGGCGAAAATGACCTAATTGATCATCCAAAGACACAAACACACCTATTGGATGCACAAGATTGGTTAAAAACCCTAATTGGACAAGAATAAGCCTAGGGAGGACGAAAATGACCTAAATGTTAATCCAATGACACAAATGAACTTATTGGATGCACAAGATCGGTTAAAAACCCTAATTGGACAAGAATAAGCCTAGGGAGGACGAAAATGACCTAATTGTTAATCCAATGACACAACTCAACTTATTGGAGGCACAAGATTGGTTAAAAACCTTAATTTGACAAGAATAAGCCTAGGGAGGACGAAAATGACCTAATTGATCATCCAATGACTCAAACACACCTATTGGATGCACAAGATTGGTTAAAAACCCTAATTGGACAAGAATATGCATAGGGAGGACGAAAATGACCTAATTGATCATCCAATGACACAAACACACCTATTGGATGCACAAGATTGGTTAAAAACCCTAATTGGACAAGAATATGCCTAGGGAGGACGAAAATGACCTAATTGATCATCCAATGACACAAACACACCTATTGGATGCACAAGATTGGTTAAAAACCCTAATTGGACAAGAATATGCCTAGGGAGGACGAAAATGACCTAAATATTAATTCAATGACACAAACAAAGTTATTGGATGCACAAGATTGGTTAAAACCCTAATTGTACAAGAATAAGCCTAAGGAGGACGAAAATGACCTAATTGATCATCCAATGACACAAACACACCTATTGGAAGCACAAGATTGGTTAAAAACCCTAATTGGACAAGAATATGCCTAGGGAGGACGAAAATGACCTAAATGTTAATCCAATGACACAAATGAACTTATTGGATGCACAAGATTGGTTAAAGACCCTAATTGGACAAAAATATGCCTAGGGAGGACGAAAATGACCTAATTGATCATCCAATGACACAAACACACCTATTGGATGCACAAGATTGGTTAAAAACCCTAATTGGACAAGAATATGCCTAGGGAGGACGAAAATGACCTAAATAGTAATTCAATGAAACAAACAAACTTATTGGATGCACAAGATTGGTTAAAAACCCTAATTGGACAAGAATAAGCCTAGGGAGGACGAAAATGACCTAATTGATCATCCAATGACACAAACACACCTATTGGATGCACAAGATTGGTTAAAAACCCTAATTGGACAAGAATAAGCCTAGGGAGGACGAAAATGACCTAATTGATCATCCAATGACACAAACACAACTATCGGATGCACAAGATTGGTTAAAATCCCTAATTGAACAAGAATATGCCTAGGGAGGACCAAAATGACCTAATTGATCATCCAATGACACAAACACACCTATTGGAAGCACAAGATTGGTTAAAAACCCTAATTGGACAAGAATAAGCGTAAGGAGGACCAAAATGACCTAATTGATCATCCAATGACACAAACACACCTATTGGATGCACAAGATTGGTTAAAAACCCTAATTGGACAAGAATATGCCTAGGGAGGACGAAAAGGACCTAAATATTAATTCAATGACACAAACAAACTTATTGGATGCACAAGATTGGTTAAAAACCCTAATTGGACAAGAATAAGCCTAGGGAGGACGAAAATGACCTAATTGATCATCCAATGACACAAACACACCTATTGGATGCACAAGATTGGTTAAAAACCCTAATTGGACAAGAATAAGCCAAGTGAGGGCCAAAATGACCTAATTGATCATCCAATGACACAAACACACCTATTGGAAGCACAAGATTGGTTAAAAACCCTAATTGGACAAGAATATGCTTAGGGAGGACAAAAATGACCTAATTGATCATCCAATGACACAAACACACCTATTAGATGCACAAGATTGGTTAAAAACCCTAATTGGACAAGAATTTGCCTAGGGAGGAGTAAAATGACCTAAATATTAATTCAATGACACAAACAAAGTTATTGGATGCACAAGATTGGTTAAAAACCCTAATTGGACAAGAATAAGCCTAGGGAGGACGAAAATGACCTAATTGATCATCCAATGACACAAACACACCTATTGGATGCACAAGATTGGTTAAAAACCCTAATTGGACAAGAATAAGCCTAGGGAGGACGAAAATGACCTAATTGATCATCCAATGACACAAACACACCTATTGGATGCACAAGATTGGTTAAAAACCCTAATTGCACAAGAATATGCCTAGGGAGAACGAAAATGACCTAAATTGATCATCCAATGACACAAACAGACCTATTGGATGCACAAGATTGGTTAAAAACCCTAATTGGACAAGAATATGCCTAGGGAGGACGAAAATGACCTAATTGATCATCCAATGACACAAACACACCTATTGGATGCACAAGATTGGTTAAAAACCCTAATTGGACAAGAATATGCCTAGGGATGACGACTTTGAACTAAATGTTAATCCAATAACACAAATGAACTTATTGGATGCACAAGATTGGTTAAAAACCCTAATTGGACAAGAATAAGCCTAGGGAGGACGAAAATGACCTAATTAATCATCCAATGACACTAATGAACTTATTGGATGCACAAGATTGGTTAAAAACCCTAATTGGACAAGAATAAGCCTAGGGAGGACGAAAATGACCTAATTGATCATCCAATGACACAAACACACCTATTGGATGCACAAGATTGGTTAAAAACCCTAATTGGACAAGAATAAGCCTAGGGAGGACGAAAATGACCTAATTGTTCATCCAATGACACAAACACACCTATTGGATGCACAAAATTGGTTAAAAACCCTAATTGGACAAGAATAAGCCTAGGGAGGACGAAAATGACCTAATTGTTCATCCAATGACACAAACACACCTATTGGATGCACAAGATTGGTTAAAAACCCTAGTTGGACAAGAACATGCCTAGAGAGGACGAAAATGACCTAATTGATCATCCAATGACACTAATGAACTTATTGGATGCACAAGATTGGTTAAAAACCCTAATTGGACAAGAATAAGCCTAGGGAGGACGAAAATGACCTAATTGATCATCCAATGACACAAACACACCTATTGGATGCACAAGATTGGTTAAAAACCCTAATTGGACAAGAATAAGCCTAGGGAGGACCAAAAGGACCTAAATATTAATTCAATGACACAAACAAACTTATTGGATGCACAATATTGGTTAAAAACCCTAATTGGACAAGAATAAGCGTAGGGAGGACAAAAATGACCTAATTGATCCTCCAATGACACAAACACACCTATTGGAAGCACAAGATTGGTTAAAAACCCTAATTGGAGAAGAATAAGTGTAGGGAGGACAAAAATGACCTAATTGATCATCCAATGACACAAACACACCTATTGGATGCACAAGATTGGTTAAAAACCCTAATTGGACAAGAATATGCCTAGGGAGGACGAAAAGGACCTAAATATTAATTCAACGACACAAACAAACTTATTGGATGCACAAGATTGGTTAAAAACCCTAATTGGACAAGTATATGCCTAGGGAGGACAAAAATGACCTAATTGATCATCCAATGACACAAACACACCTATTGGATGCACAAGATTGGTTAAAAACCCTAATTGGACAAGAATATGCCTAGGGAGGACGAAAAGGACCTAAATATTAATTCAATGACACAAACAAAGTTATTGGATGCACAAGATTGGTTAAAAACCCTAATTGGACAAGAATATGCCTAGGGAGGACGAAAATGACCTAATTGATCATCCAATGACACAAACACACCTATTGGATGCACAAGATTGGTTAAAAACCCTAATTGGACAAGAATATGCCTAGGGAGGACGAAAATGACCTAAATATTAATTCAATGAAACAAACAAACTTATTGGAAGCACAAGATTGGTTAAAAACCCTAATTGGACAAGAATATGCCTAGGGAGGACGAAAATGACCTAAATGTTAATCCAATGACACAACTCAACTTATTGGATGCACAAGATTGGTTAAAAACCCTAATTGGACAAGAATAAGCCTAGGAAGGACGAAAATAACCTAATTGATCATCCAATGACACAAACACACCTATTGGATGCACAAGATTGGTTAAAAATCCTAATTGGACAAGAATATGCCTAGGGAGGACGAAAATGACCTAAATGTTAATCCAATGACACAAATGAACTTATTGGATGTACAAGATTGGTTAAAAACCCTAATTGGACAAGAATAAGCCTAGGGAGGATGAAAATGACCTAATTGATCATCCAATGACACGAACACACCTATTGGATGCACAAGATTGGTTAAAAACCCTAATTGGACAAGAATAAGCCTAGGGAGGACGAAAATGACCTAATTGATCATCCAATGACACAAACACACCTATTGGATGCACAAGATTGGTTAAAAACCCTAATTGGACAAGAATATGCCTAGGGAGGACGAATATGACCTAAATGTTAATCCAATAACACAAATGAACTTATTGGATGCACAAGATTAGATAAAAACCCTAATTGGACAAGAATAAGCCTAGGGAGAACGAAAATGACCTAAATGTTAATCCAATGACACAATTCAACTTATTGGATGCACAAGATTGGTTAAAAACCCCAATTGGACAAGAATAAGCCTAGGGAGGACGAAAATGACCTAATTGATCATCCAATGACACAAACAAACTTATCGGATGCACAAGATTGGTTAAAAATCCTAATTGGACAAGAATAAGCCTAGGGAGGACGAAAATGACCTAATTGATCATCCAATGACACAAACAAACCTATTGGATGCACAAGATTGGTTAAAAACCCTTATTGGACAAGAATAAGCCTAGGAAGGACGAAAATGACCTAATTGATCATCCAATGACACAAACACACCTATTGATGCACAAGATTGGTTAAAAACCCTAATTGGACAAGAATA